>ARYC01000070.1:0-134431 GCA_000711775.1 Oxytricha trifallax
ACTTTAGCTTTCTCATCGCTGACTCTCTTAGCAGCACTCTTAATAAAATCGACTGTATCTACTTTAAATCATGCATCAGATGGTAGAGCAGCAATTTCTTATAATGACCTTTCAATAACCCCCAATATAATTCAATTCCATTGAACTAAGGGCTGTAAGGAACATTAAATACAGGTGTTATATTTAGCCTTTCATATTCTTTCCTTGAGTCTTTTGTTTTATGTACTGACAAGTTATCAACGAATAGAATAATCTCTTAGTCCGCGTACTTATCTCTGAGTTATTGCAGGAACTAAATATATTATTCAGTCTTTATAGAACGAGGGTGAATAACATAAGTCTCGAGGCCACTATCTTCACTTATTCCTCCAAGAATAGCATGAGTTTTAAACCTCAACCTTTTAATCATAAACTTCTATATTACTATACCTCTTGTACCAAGACCTTGATATAAAGGTATTGAATGTAAATACAGCTTCATCAGCGTGTATGAACTTTATATTATGCTCATAAGACCTCTGCATTTAATCGATTATATAATTTAAATTATCCTTATAAAATGGAACATTAAAGTCAATCACTCTCTTAATGCGATTGACTGTCTTGTAAGATATTCCATTCTTTTATATTTGTTCGCTATAGATTAAGCAGAGATTTGAAGCTCAAGAAATTGGCGATGAAACATCACAGCCCTTTAGGCTAGAGAGAAATGAGCCCAGTATTTAAGAGTCTTATCATTAATAAGATACTCAATATGATGCTGCTAAAATTTTCAAGGGTCTCTTAGGCTTAGAATTAAGATGCTATCTCTTTAAATTCAATGCTAATAGACAGTGAGACCTCACAGTTGCTGGAGATTTATGGAGTAGCCTTGCTATAGACGTATAATTCAGAACAGGCTTGAGTTATTCACTATATTCATCACATCCATATCGCAACTTAAACAATAAATCTATATACTCACTGTCATAAACTGACCCCAAACCTCGCATATACTCACTTAAAATACTAATATTTAAACATTAAACCCCTACATAAACCCTATTAAAACCCTAATAAAGTATGCACTAATAGTCTACTTTTATCAATCAAAAACTCAATCAAACTACTGAAAGGGTTTTGGGGTTTTGAATGTCGAAGATATTACAAGAGTGATAGTACCAACAAATTGCTAAAGTAGTAAAAAGTAATGTGAACTAGGTGGTATTAAAGATCGAGAGAAAGAAATAAATTCTAGAAATAAATAATTCCAGAAAAAAAATAGGGATCTATGCTGTATAGCAAAACATATAACTCAGATGAGAGAACTTGAATCTTGGATAATTGGGAAGATTTTAGGAATCAATTAACTCGTGAGTTTTGTTTTGCTAGAACAAATTAATTGATAAACCCAATAAACTACTCAGTTCTAGTAACGAACGATAATTATAAATTAAATTACTCTAGAACTACAAGGAGAATCAGTATTTCACATCTTTGCCAAGGATTGGTTGAACATGAAAAAGATTTTCCTCATGTATAATTTAGAGATTGGATTTACTAAAATGGAGATAGGCAGATCTGGATAGCCATTAACGAATAAGAAGCAGTAAGACACATGAAGATAAGAAGCAAGCTACTATGGTGATTAGCAAGTGAAGAAATAGGATAAAAATCATTTAAATACAAGTCGAAGATAGGTGGATCGGGAGATTCAATCCTGAGAGAGAAGATCCAAAAGGACCGATAGAATAGGAATTCATTGAGAATAAAGAAACATTCAATGAGATTATTGAGGAGATCTAGGAAGTAGATAGATATCCGTTCACGTGAATAGTCAATCCAATAGTTGAGAGAAGCGAGAGGATGAGACTTGAATTAGTAAAAGCAGAGTAAATCGAAATGATGAAGATTAGGGTATTCCTAGTGGTATTGATAACAATGAAAAAGAAGATAGGAATAAAAAATTAAAATAAGAAAGGAAGAATTGAGAATGAATGCAGGCAGCCATATGGAAAACAGAGGGTCAATTTTTTAATTTTACTTGGCAATTATCTTAGTATTTATATTGGTAATATAATTACCTTAAGCAGTTTACAACTACTAATAAAACCTTTCGAGTTTTGGGGTATATTTTTATGAAAAATAGACTGATTATTAATAATAAAAAAATAGAATGAAATAGGTAGCAACCGTCACAGTAAAAGTGAACATAAAATAAAAGAATTAGTCAGTTGTAGAAAAATCTGATAATATTTCTGTAAGAAAGAATAATAACTGTTTTACTAAATATAATGTGAATAAACTTCTTAATAATTAAATGGCTTTGATGCTTGCGTAAATTTTCTTATATTTTGAATGTTTTTAATAACATTTAATTGCTGCTAAAAAATTCTTTTTAATAATATTTAGATTCCAAATCTAAATTCCATTCTATTGCTAATTATAATTTGCATGGTTATTATTGTGGGTTTCAACTAATTAATCAATTCATGCTTTCTAAAAATATCCAAAATGTAGTTAATCTTTTCATTGAAGGTTGTCTTATCAAGTGTCTGTGTTTCCTTAACATTACAGCTTCAACATATTTGAAAATATATTAAAACGAATAGTTTAACTTATAAATATTTTTTTTTCAAGTATTGAATGAACTAAACATTAATGAATGATTTTAAACAAAAGTTTCTCAAACATTTATTTATAAAAAACAGCACATTATTTCTAGTGAATGCCTTCATTTTCGCTAAAGAACGACTAGTAATATTGAAAAACATGTGATGCGTCATTGAACTAAAAATGAACCTGTTGTAGATCAGTTTACTCATTGGTGCTTTCAACTGTTTTAAACTGTGAAGTAAAAATCTTAGCTGAAAATCATGATTAATGACAGTTTATTACTAGTTATTTTGAATAACAAGTAAATTAATAATGCTACAAATTCACATAAAGCGATATTCTTAGTATAATTAAATATGTATCTGTGACAATTAAATTGTTTCATTAGATATATTAATTGAAGAAACCACTGATACATGTATTGTTGAAGTATCTACTATATCTTTTTCTAATTATGATTTCAGAAATTGAATAGACCTGAAGTAAATTAAATACTCATAAAGATACGGGAATAGTAAAACCCCTTGAGTGAAATTAGACCGAAATTTGGAATAAGAATTAATTAATCTAATTAAGAAATTATTTTAGATTAAATAAAGCATTAAGGAGTTTATATTATAATTATTAATTTTGAATATTTAATTCACTGTTTTTGAGTCTTTGGAGGCTATCCTTTAAGGAAATAAATTGCTTCGTTTCCTATAGTAGTCCAATAAGGCCTATGATTGTGAGGTCTTCCAAAGATCTCAGCATATTTTCTATTAGTAAGGAGCTTCTCAATATAGTCATATAATTAATCTAGTTTTTGGCTGACTAATCTGACTGGTGAAAGAATGATATTGGGTACATTGTGAGTAAATCTTATCTTTTTTAGATGAGAGAATTTAATCTCAGGTCTAGCTACAGCACGAAATTCAATTACATGCCTAAGGTCGAATCCAATACTATTGTGCAAGGTCTTATCATCATTTAATTTAACCCAAGTTAAAATTTCAGCTCTCTTATATCCAATTGATTTTAAGTAGTCCAAACATGATTCTAGTTTGGAATTCGTTATCCATATAAACAAATACCCGTTTTTTTTATAGTTTGTGGATTGGAATATTTCTGAAAATTTCAATATCTTTGAGTATTGAATATCCCAGCTTACATGCAGTATCGTTCCAAGGAGAATCCATCACAATTGCATCAAATAAGTTCCCTAATTCATTTATTTTATGATCTGAAAATTCTTAGTTCCACATATTTTAATCCTTTATGAATCCCTGGTAAGCTAAAACTTTTTGAAAATAAATCGAATTTAATGTGAAATATACATATATGAATATAAAGGTCTTAAGATTAATTAAGACAATTAAGAATGTATTAGGTAAAGCCCTAATTAGGACATTAAATTTAGCTATAGCTCATAATTATGAGCTTATAAGCTCAAAATCTTCTAAAATCAACCACTTCAAAAGTCATTTTCCAAAAATCTGTTTTTTAAGTAAAAGTATTATAAAGGGCTATAATACCCATTTTATTTTAATCTTAATTAAAGTAAAAATTATTAGACTTTAAATATTAATAATCATTAAAAATTAAACTTATATTAGTTTTAATAGAATTCTCTATAAAGAATTTAAATCAACCATAAATTTATTACGTTTTAAAATATGGATTTAAAATTTTAATATATAATTTTTAGTTTAATTAAGAATTAACATAAAATGGGTATTATAGCCCTTTATAATACTTTTGCTTAAAAAAAAGATTTTTGGAAAATGACCTTTGAAGTGGTTGATTTTAGAAGATTTTGAGCTTATAAGCCCACAATTATAAGCTATAGCTAAAATGTCCAAATAAGGGCTTTACCTAATACATTCTTAATTGTCTTAATTAATCTTAAGACCTTTATATGTATATATATATTTCAAATTAAATTCGATTTAATTTCAAAAAGTTTTAGCTTATTAATAGCTGTTTTAATTTTTTCTTCTCATTCCCCATTTACATTTTGTTTGTGTATACTACCCACTATTAATTCTGTCTCTGGTATCTAATGGAATCTCTTATAATCTTTTCTATTATTATTTCGATTACTATTTCCAATTTAGTTTCTATTCTCGCTTATTAGGGTCTTCAATCTTAACCTAAGTTAGGTTCTCATTCTACTTTATTTCTTAAGTTAGCTTATTATTTTTTCCTCTCAAATTTTTGATTTATTCATTGAGTAATCTCTGAACCTATTGTTGTACTTATTATAAATTCAAAGCTTCTTATTTAAGAAAGTCAGTTTTGATAGAGATTTACAATTGAAGCTACTTGATTTTTTCCAACAGGTTTTTAATTGTATCATTTTTTTATTTTAATTGATCTTCTTTAATTTATAATCTTTTTTCCCCTATTAGTTTCTTATCCTTTTTATTCTTCTTTTTGTGATTCTCTCTCCATTTCTTAATTTCTATTTAATTAATTTCTTATTTAATTTTCCTCATTTTGATGTCTATTTATTTATAAGTCTCCCAGTGATCCTGCTTTAGGAATTTATTTTTTGGTTCTACTATAAGATAGCATATTTTCTAAACCATTTTTTAAATTATTTAAAATTGTCGAACTTGTGCTTGATTAAAGTAATTTCTTTATTAGTAAGATTAAATTGTTTTGATAGTATTTTGGTGTATTTTTTTAGATTTATTTTTAACTTTTAATTATTGATTATATTTTAATTCAAGTTGTTATCTTTATCTTTAGTGTCAGTGTTTTAAGAAACCATTTAATCTAATTACTCATTCTTTCTAAGTTAACTTATTTCTTAATTATTTACCTTGGAATCAACCTAAATTAAAGGCTTGTCATTCTCAAACTTATTTAAAGTAGTGGTGGCTATATTACTTATAGAATTTTCTCTATAGAAATCGGAAAAAGTGAAGTCTGATTAATAATTTTTATTGGTTTCACTTTCACTAGAGACCTCATCCCAATCACTCTCTTAATCTTAGTAATATTATTCAAGTATGTTTTGCTGAGGCTATACAGTAAATTCATTATTTTTAGAATTGGTATAAGTCTAAAATTAATTATCTAGATTTTATTCATCAATCAATTCATCCAAAAGGGTACTCATGTTGAAGCAAGATTTTAATTTATTTTATTTTTGAAATCTCAATCTCACTATATAAAACAATTTAAGAGATACTATTTATTTCAATATTTAATGTCAAGGCCATTCAAACTTAATAATTTACGAAAAAGAATAGGGATACTATTAATGTTAATATTCAAAAAATTAAATACATTTTTAAAATTAATCAGAAACCAGAAGATTTATTCAGTCAAGAAAATTGTAATTATATAAAAGCTTATTATTGAATATTCAAACCCAGTAAAAAATTATTTGATTTAGCCATTTACAATGATGATCAAAACAAAACAAAACAAAATATAATTATAAAAATGATATTGAAATTGAATAAGCAGTAATTATTGCAAATCTATGAAATTATTTGAATGAGATCAATTTTTGAAAAAAGCTGATTTATTTGGGGTTAAAAATCAATATTTTTGATTAAGATTTATGAAAAATAATGAGAAAAATAGATGGTATTAGCAATAAGATTAATAACAATACTAATACTTTTAAATTTATAGAAAATGGAAGTTGTCGAACAGCTTTGTAATTTTTCCAGTATCCCTAGTAGACGTCTCCATCAGCATGAATAAAATTCCCTAACCAGTGCCTTTCTGTTCCTTACTGAATTCTCTGTTTTTCACCATCTCTGATTCAAAGTATTGCTAGTACAGTTTTAAAAATTTATAGATATCATAAATGTAACTTACAAATTATGGTGAATACAACATGGTTCCGTCTTCATCTTAAAAGGTTTTCATTTCAACAATAAATAATTAATTAAAATTTATTTATTTCCTATTATAAATTATGATTCTTAATCAACTCTCTTGGGTAATTTACTTACCTTTAATCTTAATTGATGTGGAATTTTTCGCTCATAAAGAGATTATTAACCATAATTCTTTCAAATCTTTGTGATTGTAAATGAGTGAGTTAATCTAACTTAAATACTTTTTGTAATCTACCAAGCACTGTCAAAGCTTGATCAACCCTTTAGTGCTATTAAAAGTATAAAAGATTGATGGCATTTTTGATAAAAATAAAATACTTAAAGAAATTTATTGAAAAAATTAAAAAAAAAAAGATAAAAGCCGTTCAATTCAATATATTGCTATGTAATTTCTTCCAAGGCTAACAAAGAATCAAGTTAACAGTAAAATTTTAATTATTTTAAGCATAAAAAATTGAATAACACAATAAACTGGTAGCTACACTCTAAAGTTAAGTTGACAGATCCAAAATAAATTCCTGGGATCAACTTATTACTTAAAGTACCATTAAACTTTTAAGTTGTACTAACTTAAAAGTTTAATTCTTAAATCCCCATAAAATTCATTCAAGTTGAAAAGCCCCGTTTTTCTATTTAAATTTTCGGTCAATAGATGTACAAAAAATCTAAATTCTTGTAGGTTCAATTCATTAATTGTTAATCTTTAAGTGATTATCAAAAAAACTTGCTTATCAATAACAGCTCTGATTAAAGTTAGCAATATATAACAACCAATATAACAATAAGGATTTTAATGAAAGCATAAATAAAATAAACAAATTGTGCATTCTAATTACCCTTCTTTACTTTACGCCAGCTTATTGTTTGACTTGACAATTGTTTTAAAGGCATATTACAACAAAATAGTTCCAATGTACTTTTGGAATGCTTATCATAAGTTTTGATTAACTAACTCAACTTTCATATACTTGGGTCAAAATAGGTTTTGTTAGGCTGGATGCTCTTTAAGAAATTAAGTTCTTGTCACAAAGTAAAATTAATAAGCGTAGTAGTATCTTTATTCAAGAAGAGTTCTATGAAGTAATCTGATTGTCAATATAAATTTACGGGAAGCTGAATTCATCAACCAATTTAGTGAGCTGTAAAATCTCAGCGAATTGAAAATAAATATTGACTGTGATGACGGAGGAATTTTAAAAAATCATTAGCATTTGAAATTTAGATAAAATTTATTTGGCCTATATCAAATCGGCTATTAGCTTAGAAATTTCAAGGAGTTTTACAATGCCTTCTAAAATGATCCATAGATCCATGAATAGTCAAGGCTACAATAATGACTTCCAAGTTTTGTTAGCAGTTGAGCTCTAAATTTTGAAAGAGTAATTTGAAGGCTGAAATAAATTTTCTTTGTTTATGATTTGAAATTGATAAGAGCTTGTGAATCTTTTTTTATAAAATCAAATAGTTTTTCTATAGGTGCCAAATCAAATTTATATGGACCAAAAAAAGTTACTGGGATATTGTATTTCAGAATTTTATCCTTGATAAATTTACTACGATGATAGGCTGCATTGTCTAACATTAGTATTGTGGTTTGCCTACATTCACTATTCTGTTCTTCTAAGTGAGTCACAATCTTTAAAATAAAGTACCATATTGAGAAGCTGTTGTTGTGGTTTCAGTTCAAGGTGAAATACAAGCTTCCAGTAGAACTGATAGCTCCTAAAATATAAACAGCAGAAATTCTACGAAAACTTGTATTATATTTTTTAAATCCTTTAAGAGACCACGCTTTGGTAGGATTTTCAATCCATTAGATACTACTCTCATCTATGATTATCAAATTTAATCCCTTATCAAGAATACGAGCAAAATTAAATGTTGATAACTGTGTTTAAAGGATTAATTTTTGGGAATTGGTTCGAATGTCAACTGAGTAAACTTTCTTATAACTTAGGCCTAGCTTTAACTGACATATTTACTTAGCCAGCTTTAAGACACTTTAATATCAAACTTTTGTTTAAGATTTTATTAGAGATCCTTGAGATTAGAAATCTTGTTTCCAGATGAAAGAAAATGTTATATGAATTCTTTTCTTTTAAGCTATAAGGAATTTTGCCAGAGCGTTAGATAGTTGCTCAATTCCGGCCTTCAAACTTTTTTCCCTTATCTTCAACTACCTTTTAAACTCTGTACTTGGTCATTCCTAGTCTTTTACTTATATTGAGTAGACTAATAGCTTAATTAAAGTACAGGTCTTTGATAATAATATCAAGTCAAGTTGATTATTAAATCAAATTTTAGGTCTTACGATCTTTCACAATTCCTAAACTTGATGGCTTCTCTCCAAGACTGGGTTGTTAGAGCTTCTCGGATATTACATCAATATTTAAATTTTGCTTAACTTGTAATTTATCAAGGAACTCGCCAAGCTCAGCATTCATTTCAGACTCATTGTACTATTTTTTTTCCTACTACAACTTAAATCGTAGGTGAATTAGAGCAATAATATGAACCGTCTTCTTAAACTGAGTTGATGTCAAAAACCAAACTCTCCGTTAATAAAATAAGGTTATTATAACTATGAGCTTAGATCATATTGTACTGAATCGAATCCATCGTTACATTTAATTTGCTACAATCGACCCTCAAGTTCATCAATCGAATCTTCGCTCCAATTTTCCAGAATGATATTATTATCTTTCATTGGAGTGTTAGTAAGCAGCTTCGTTGAGCTTCCTTAAAAAGGATTAAAGCTGCCCCTTTCGGAGATCTCATCTCTTGATTCCTCGAGATCGTGTTCTGATGAAGATTAATCTAAAGATTAATTTTCCAACTTAAAATAATCAGTTAACGTTGATTGTGATTACTACTTGCCTCTTAGAGTTTTCATTTTATATAGGGAAATTACACTTTTTCAAAGAAGAGGATTCCTTTATATAGTTTTTCAATTGTGCTAGAATATTAAATAGTAACCCTATTTAATATTATTATTAATTAATAAAATTTTGTAGTCCAATTCTTTAAATTAAGAACAAGAAGGTAAATCAAGCTTTTATATTATATTACAATGAATAGATGCAGGGACAGCTATCCAGAGTGAACGTTCATTAAGTTCAAGAGAAGATTGGGAGCAAGAAAGAGCTCCATGATTTTTTGACTCAGGAGTGTGGCGCCTACTTGTCAAAATTAGGTTGTTGCAATGTATACTTTTTCAAAGCATTCTCAATGGAGAAAAAGAGGTAGATTTATGAATTTAATTAAACTTTAGTACTTAAAACGAAGCGATGTAATTGTAGCCGTTGTTCCATAGGTTGAGGGCCTCACAGCTGATGACTCTCTAAGGTACGCCCAGCAAATGCCAGCTTTGTTAAAATACCTCCCTAATCAGTGCGATTTGCTGCAGTTGGACAAGAAATGGATATTCGATGTCCTTATGTCATTAGATAACGATGCTATTAATTAAATGATATTTGATGCAAAGTAAAAAAGGCGATAAAGATTATATTAGACGTAGAACTTAATAGTTCAAATGAGACCAGAGTTTGCGCAGGCATTGAGCGAGTCTTTAAATTATAGTGGTAAATATATTCTAATTTAACCAATTATTAGTATAAAAGGGAAAATCTGCACATCTAATAAAGCAAACTTCTTAGAGAAAACGAAGAATAAAAGAAGTTATAGAGGGGAAAGGTGAGGAGATTGCGACGAGAGGCAGCAAGCAAAAGTATTTGCAGGAGAACAAACGAATGAGGGATGAATTCAACGATATCAAATCACATATGGATTAACTAGTTGGCTACAAACAGCACGTACACTAACTTCAAGATAATTGTGTGATAGACGGTGAAGGAGGAGTGTTGTCCAATCAACCAAATATAGACGTGAATTGAACGCGAGATTATTAGCTTATGAATTATTTGACAAGAGAATTAAACTATTAATCAAATAATTCAATCTTGTCATTCAAACATCAAAATTCAATACTTGCCCTGAGATCAATTTGAGCTACTGCTAATTGTCTCTTGAGTTTTCTGCCGTTTAATTTACTCAAAATTTGCATCATTACTTGCAATAATTCTCTTGCCAGTAAGCCTTCCATATTTAGACATGAACTGGTTGGCTGTTTGACTTTCGCTTTCTGACAAGTTTACATCGGATTTATTTTCTTAAAGATTACTTCTTCAAATCTTTCCTAATTTTACGATTAAGAAGAGATCCTGGAGATTTCAGTTCATTTTCTAGCGATACCTCCTTAATATTTTACCTTTTTCTTTTTTTCGATTTAACTATCAGTTCAGGTATTGCAATCGAGTCATTCAAGAATTTCAAGTCAATTAGATCTATGCTTTCACTTTCATCATCCGACTTAGGAATAAGATCTATTCTTACACAGACTTGAGCTCCACTATTTTTCGGATTTACACTCTTCAAAACTCTCCTCTACAGGGAGATCGTATTCAGGCGTTTTAAACTCTATCGAGGGAGCTTCCTTAACCTTAAGATCCTCGGATTCAATTTTATTTTTCAACAGAAGACATTTCTCACTCTTGGTCAACGGAATGTCATTAAACTAAAACACGTCTTTTGGTTTTCCCACAGCTTAGGTTTTAGGAAGCATTTAATTGGGGTCCTTATCTTTCAAACACAATTAATTATACCCTAAAGCAGTTTAAAGGGTAGCAGTTTTTATATGATTTTGGTTTTCAACATATTGCTATTTAAGCGAAATTACCTGTTCTGCTGTCTTTTTTTAGCCGTGCTTGTAAATAACCTCTTCGTAAGTACCTTTTCAATGAAGGCGACCTACACTTCCCAGAATTTGTTCAGTAGATCTTAGCGAGAAAATATCGGCAACAATTAAAAATAAGCAGCAATTAAATTCTATCTCATGAGTAGTCTTGAGATCTTTACCTCTGCCTTTTTACTCGTTTAGGAGGAATACTCCAAACTAACCATCCTTGTTCTTGCTAACGAATTGATGATCGAACTAGACCTCAAATTTTGTTCCCTTGAGACTTTTTTTTGGAAAAAATGGCAATTAGGCAAACTTTATGAAGTAACTCTCGATCATCGAATAAGATTGCTGCGCAATTTAATTACGGAGTAAGTTTGCAATACTAGGCGGAGATTTCGAAAACTCTATTACAGTAGTCAATTTTGCTTGAGGTGACGAGTTCCTAATTAAGTCTCACTCTTTTATCACCAACGATAGCGCTTAGCTTAGGAAACACAATTCCTCAGTGCCAAAAGCTATTTTCAGACAATTGAATTCTTTCTAAGTGAGCTGTGACCCTGTGAACCCTATTATAATTTCAACTTATCGATAAAACTTCAGCTAGCTTTCTACCTTTTTAACATTACCTTCAAATAAAATCTAGTCATACTCATCTATTATAACGATTGACTTCTTCCAAAGATCTAGAAAATCTGGTAGCTCCATGACACTTCCAAGATACTTCTAAATTAAAAAGTAGACTCCAATTTTATTCTCATACTGAGTAACGTTAACATTTAATCCTAAACTGGTGATAATACTTTCAAACTTTTTCTCGCCTCTCAATATCAAATGCTCATTTTTCCTAACTACAAACACAATTTTCTAGAGTAGTTTAGATTTAAGAGCAGCTAAAGTTGAGCAGAGTAGAGTCTTTTCGTTTCCAACGCCAAAGTTTATAAACGAATACTAGGTATCTTCCCCCTAACAAATAATTGATGCAAAGCCATTATAGAATTAGAAATTTGAATCCCAAATCTGTTAGAGACTAAGCAATACCAAGAATTAGTAAAAGCTTTTAAGCTTAGGGTGGTACCTCTCTCACGCCTCCACTAATGTCAATGTAAAAATATAAGCAATAATACTTCTCCCAAACAAATCTTTGACAAAAATCAAGAATTTAATAATAAAAAATGTTAATCAAAACACTCTGAGGCAGTATATCTTTAAGAAATCATCAATTTATTTTAAATACTAATATTGATATTTGTATTTATTATTATTTGAATATTTTCCAAATATTTTTTATCCAAAAACTTGAAGTCAAATTAGTTCACTTTCAAAAGAAATAAATATATAGAATTATAAGATAATTATATGTTAGATCATTTATTTTTGATTATAATTCTATATATTTGTTTCTTTAGAAAGTGAACTAATTTGACTTCAAGTTTTTGGATAAAAAATATTTGGAAAATATTCAAATAATAATAAATACAAATATCAATATTAGTATTTAAAATAAATTGATGATTTCTTAAAGATATACTGCCTCAGAGTGTTTTGATTAACATTTTTTATTATTAAATTCTTGATTTTTGTCAAAGATTTGTTTGGGAGAATTATTATTGCTTATATTTTTACATTGACATTAGTAGGGGCGTGAGAGAGGTACCACCCTAAGCTTAAAAGCTTTTACAGACTAATTCACTGACAACGATAATAGATTAAACTTTTTTAAACTGACTTAACAGTTTCTTCTATTCATTTTCGTTAAAATTACAGTCTTATGAATGATATTAAGAAACAAGTTTAACTTTGTAAAGTCAGCTTTTAAGCAGTCTTAAATTACGTCCCTTCTGTTCCTTACACCTTTCTCAAATTAAATGAAGGCAAGGTTATTCCCTAAATCAGATATGTCATCTAGCTTGGAGACCCAGAGTGGGTTTCTTTATTTCAGCTCGAATGAAACCTATAAAGGTATAGTATGAAATCATCCTGATCAATGAAGTCCCATTTTGAAAAAAAAATTTCTGTCATCGTTTGAATAAAATTGTCAAGTTTTTAGTATGAGGATGGGCTTGACAAGGCACAAATCTTTATATAGTCACCAACCACATTTATAGGCATATCTCTTAATAATCTCAGGCCTTAATCCTCTTTTAGTACTTATATGAAGGCTTTTTTTAGACTAAGTAGTATGTTAGGCAATAGACGGACTGCTTAGGAGTCTATTTTGAACTGTTAGAACGTCCCTATCATTAGCGGGATGATTCCAATATTGGTCTTGTCAAGCTTTTGGAGCTCATCTTGGAGTTTTAACAAGTAGTCAACCCATTTATAAATATATGGTTCGCTAGACCAAGTGCTTGTTCTGTATTTGGCCTTTAAGGCTAAGGCGCTCCTCAACAATGAGTCATCAACCTCGATGATTTCGTATCTGTAGTAGAGAAGAGAAGAAACAAAGAGCCTTGTCTTTATCTGTAAACTTGCCTGGGCTCTTTAATATAGGTCGAATGTTATTCGAAACTTATCCTCATAAAGATTTTCGGAGCAAGCTGTTTTGAGATTTTGCAAGAATTCCAATAGACTCTGACTGTTTCTATTAAAGATTTTCCAAATACAGTCTTGCCTTTCGTTTGGCTTTAAGATCAAGTACTCTCAAATGTAAATTGAGGTAATTTCTGATTAAATCTTAGCTCCATAGTTAACTTATGAATTATGAGCTTCTAACTAGCCTTCGTTTCTATCTATGTTTTTCAAATTATTCAAATTGTCACTAGCTGCTTATGATTTGGCGACAAATTTTTCTCAGGTTCATTAAGAGAACAGATTTTAACATTTTTACGGATTTAGCCTGACTTTGAGTAGTTTAATTTAAGATGAACTTGTTCACAAATCTGGATATATCCTTGCTTCCAATGAGAGGCTTGAATTCATCCATTGCGAATATCTAATCAATATCATAATTGTTGGCCTACGTCCTCTCTTGCTTGCAGTTGTCAAATTATCTTGCTGCATTTCTTAGGTAGCTTTAATATTCTCTTAATGATACAGAGGCAGAAATTTGAGGGAGCTTCTTAATGAATTGCATTCACTCTAATAAATGGATGGTACTTTCTGAATAGATAGATTGCTATCGCGAAGCTGATCAGGTAGGTTTGTGAAGTTTTATGTTATTTGCATATTAAAGGCGGGCAATTAAGAACTTGACTTAATTAAATTTAATTAATTATTATTAAATATGCAGTTCTTAATTCAAACTTAATTAAAATTCCCTTGTCTTAATTGCAATAAACCCCTTCTTTTCGAGGAGTTTCTCTAAGGTCCCTTGGTACTTTTATTGTAAGCAGGTGAAAGATTCTCATATATAAGAATTCTATAGTCTTTCTTGGGATTAAGCAAGCTGAAAGAATTTACCTGAATGTATGAGGCGATCTCGTCTACTCTGGTTCGTATTTAAATGTGAGTTTTCAATTAATTAACTTAATTATTTATAGGGGACCCATGCTTGTCCAAAAGACTCCGCTTATACTTTAGTACCCTAATGGTTATCTCACTAGGTCAACAATCTTATCAAGAACTTGTTTGTTACTATATGTCTATGAAATATGAGAAGACTATTGCTATATTATCAAGCATTAACAAGCAATTAAGTTAACTTTATCATTAATAAAGCTAAACTATATATTAGATTAGTTTAAATATATTGAAAATTCTCAGAATATGGTCTAATAAGTGCACAGTTAGTTAACATGCATCATTGAATAAAAGTGACTTGGATAGTCAAGAGAGTGATGATTTGGTCGTTCAGAAACTTATCCCTATGCAATTGCGCTGCTTTTTACAATTACTAAATTAAGCCAATTTTTAATAATCATTGTCTTAAATATATTCAATTGATTGATTAAAAATTCCACTCTTAAATAACTTATTTTTCTTTATACATATCAATTATTTAAAATTGTGATATAACTGAGTTTGATATATCTACTGAATTGATTGCTTGTTGTTTTGATAAGCTATGATTTGAATGTATTTGAAAGTGCCTGAGATTAACTGCAACAGGCAGAATCAGCAACTTCAATGGATTATTTGATTTTTCTGTGAGTCCTAATCAAGTAGATAGTATAATTATAAGCCCTATAGATTTATATAAGCATATTATAATAAAATACAATTTATAAATATTAAGTTTGTTTAAAATATGAGCATTTGCTAAACTAACTGCTAGCTAGGCCAACTTAAATTGAATAGAAATAGCATAAATCATATCGCACTACTCTGATATGTGATCAGCCAGTTTGCAGCTTTAATCAAGATGCTCTCTTATCCAGCAGCTAACCTCCAATAGATCCTCATTACAATAGGATTTAATCACGAGGAAGGTGTTGTTTTAGACCTTTATAAATTATAGTAAGTAATTCAGAATGGTCTATAGACAATATAAATGGTTGGCATTAAATTCTGAAAAGAGTAAAATCATTTCAGTGTTAGAAACTAAGAATTGAGCAAAGTTAAATCAAGTTGTATTATTTTAAAAAATTATTATTAAATTATAATTATTATTAATTAGAAGTTAATTAATTAATTTATAACTCAAAATAAGGATGAGATCTATTTTCGTTGTAGATAAATTAATCAGCCAAACACCATAAGATATTTCACTGTTTATTATATTAGAAGTTATCATTTCAACTAAGTTAGTATCCCAACTGTCTCCAGAAGTGCTGGAATGAATCTTCAATGCTCACTTTCACAGCTTAATCATTAATCCTCTAAGCTTGTAATGCATTCAGGAGCATTTCAAGTGTTGTAATGGGTGTTTTTGGTTATAAAACAATTCAAAGATCTTGTTTATCGAGCAATAGGAGTGAGATCTTCGAACTTAAGAGAAGATCATAGAGTAATTCACTTGACTTTCTTTGGAGGTTTTATAAACAAGTATTATTACTTCGTTATACGAGAGTATCTTTATCAAGTTCGGATATAATCAATTATTCATAAAAAATGGAAATCTGTTGAAGTGATGGATGTCAACTGTAAAAAGATGGTTTAGAAAATTGTAAATAATGTAATTAATACAAAATCAAATAGCGAATACATTGCTAAAGAATTACTTATTAAATTCTAGATTATACTGTTGTTATTTGAGACCGCCGATATTATAGAAGTCTTAGAAATGCAACTGTAAAAGGAGAGGCTGTGATTTAGAAGGTAAAAGCTTTAATTGACAAAATCAACTATTGCTACACTAATTTCATTCAAACTCCATGTATGTTTAAAGTCTGATGACATCATATCAAATTGTAAGCAATTATTTCTTCAATTTTTATTTCTATTTATTATAATTAATTGAATATTTAAAGTTAATATAGCCCTTAAATTATCATCATAAATACTATTTAGATCGCATTAATGCATTAGTTAAGACCTAGCAACTACTCAATGACTAGAATGACTATCTTAACATTTGTTAAAATTACCACTGCTGCTCTGTGATTCCTAAGCATGAAGACGAGAAATGTGATAACAATCAATAATATGATATGCTACTAAATGAAAAATCTAGTTTACAATGCCACTTTATAAGTTATTTAGTTTTATTTAAAATACAATAAATCTGATGCAAGCAGAAATACTTTGCTGCTTCCCCAGTCATTTCTATATAATTTCGTCCCATTTAAGTTATTTTTTAATCTTCTTCTTTCTCTGTAGCTTTCTTATTTTTCTGTTAATTCTCTGTTAGTAATTTTTAATTATCTTCCTTCCTTTTACTGCTGAGGATTTAGACAGTTGTTTTGCTCTCTTTGTATTAATTTAAGCATAATTTCCCTGCATCTTGTATCTTTATATAGAGTCTGTTTATTTTAATGTTAATTTGCACTTATTCCTCAGAGTACTATGCATTGAGGCCCAAGTTAGTGTTGTTATTACCGTTGCTATCACGTTTCAAAATGTTATAAAGACAAATAATCTGCTTAGGATTCAATTAATTATAAGTGAATTATTAAGGGGCAACTTTACTATAGTCAATGTGATTCAATATTTCAACATACATCATCATTGCTATATTAATTTAAATATTATTTTTATACTAGAGATCATTATTTTCATGTTAAGTATTAGTCGTTCATAATATTATAGGAATACATTCGATTTGGGAAAATAAATAAATAATAAAATAAATAATTAAAAGAGTTAACTTTCTGGAAAGCTAAACAATATGGTACTTGTTCGATAGAGAATTCAAAATTAGATGGACTTTATTACTGGCGGTACCCCTCAATCGTATTCATGGATCGAGATAACTTGACTTTAATTAAAGCTTTAAAAACTACTAAACAAATCAACAAAAATTAAAGTTGCGTTAACTCGCTCCAGGGATGCGATATAGGGGTACCTCCAATAGTAAAGTCCAGCTAATTTTGAATTCTCTATCGAACTAGTACCATATTGTCTTGGTTTCAATAAAGTTAACTATTTTTATTATGTATTTTATTAATTATAAATTATAAATTAATTTCCCAAATCGAATGCATTCCTACAATAATTGTCTAAAATAAAATAAATTAAGTTAACATAAATAGAGATAGATTAATATTTGCTTACATTAAATTAATAAAATATGCATGAAAACTTAATGAAAATGGGTTGCCCATCTACAGTGTTTTATTCATAAAACTTAATTATATTTATATCTATTGATATTTTAGTAAATTAATTTTCTTATTGAGCTAAATACAACTGTTAGTTCATTAAAAGGTAAAATAGTATAAGATAAACTTATATAAATTTTTAATGCAATATTTATTTAAATTTAATGATTGTTACTTACTCTAAATTTTTGAAAGCTTCATATAATTAAATATGACTATTGAATAATTTAAAATTTATAAAACTAATTAATAAATAAATTTAGGTAAACGCATTCTACTTAAATAATGTTTATGAGACGTAGTGCACTAATAAAAGAAAGTCTAGGTTAAGGTAAATTATAAAGTATTAACTTAAAAAGTTAATAGGTTGCACCTACAGGATTAGTGACAATAACTTAAATATGAGACACTTTCCTTTTTAACAGTAAGTCAAACAAAACTACTCCTCCTTTTTCACCAACGCTGGTGATAAAAGTCACTAGGGGCAATTACTCCTCTCAGAAATTAATTCAGATGATTACTTCAATGACGAGTAATAGCAAAAATTAATTAACTTTACAGAGATGGGTCGACTAAATATATACCTCAACAAACAAGAAGCGAATCTTTTAGCTTGTTCACTAGATAAACCTAATATTACAGACTACTTTTCAAGTCGCTTTAAAACCATTGAGGCAAAAATACTAAAAAGAAAGCTCAAAGGTAAATATCAAGCTTTCTTTAACAAGAAGAACCCATCACAACTCCTTTTCCAACTTACTAGCCAGATGAGAAGAAATTTACTAGCATTAGAATCAGAGCATTTTCTCTTAGACATATATTTGAAGGTTTAGTTAACCTCAAAAATAATAGCATCTCCCTATTTAATAACTAAACTCTCATGGCTAACTATCAAGGTCCTAAAAATAACTTTTCAAACAAAATCTATTTACAACAAAGCCTACAAACGTAGCTCTATTTGATAAAATAAATACAATACTGCCTTCATTTGACTAATGGGGGAAGCCTATCATTTAACAGTCTCCAAATACACTTACTTATAGCGAATTATTCAGACCAGGCTTTAATATCTCCAAAATTGGAGACAAATACAAAACCCAGAGACCCGTACAACAAAAACCCATTTCTATAGTTCACTCTTTTTTCCAGTTTTCACTACTAAATATGGAAAAACATCTTAAGAAAAGAATGACGCACTACCAATATCTAATACGAGGATCAGAGATTTTTAACCTTAAAGTATTTTTGACAAAATGAATATGCCATAAAACAAAAGCTCAAATAATAAAAACTAGTCTCAAATCATCGGTTAAGCATTCTACTCACAGAATGAACTCATCAATGACAAAACAAGAACTAAATCCAAGGTGTTAGGAAAATGGCAGGAACCATTGGTTGCTCAAGAGATCACCATCAGAAATGAGATGAAAGTCGATAACTTGACCAAATCCACATCAGAAATTAAGAGTAAAAAAGACATATTATTAATATTTAATAATTAATACTAAATATCAAACTTAAATTAAGGATAAAACCAAGATGATTTTGACATACTAAACTTTGAAAACTAAAGGCAAATTAGTTAAACTATCATCAGACATGTGCTAGGTACTAGATAGGCCAAACCACTCGAATACTTATTGAAAAGCTTGACAATTAACAGCAGTGCTAAGTTAATATCTCAACAATTAATAGTAGAACGATACTCATAAAGAATGTCAAATCAATGAAGACTAAAATCATCACCAAAAAGAAGAGGAAGTGAAAGTCAGGAGCAGAGAGTAGCAGAAATTAGTGTCGCAAATTAACAGTCACTGTAAATCTAAAAGGGCTTTACCCTTATATATTATCATATATAAATGATCGAGGGTCCCCAGAGACCTCAATTTGATCTTATTTTTATAATTATTATAGATCAAGTGAGCTTAAGATACATACTCTTAGCAATACTACATTATTCATAAAATGTGCATGTTAATATTAATTTAAACTACAATAGTGTCTGATTCATCTGCAATCCTTGTGATTGCTTTGAAACTTGTCAGAGTTTCAGGTATCTTCATATTCAAAATGTCCTCAATTGTCTAGTTTATTTTTCTTTTTGATTTAGTTTCTTTTGTTGTTAGCCTATTCTAATATCGAGTGTTTCTAATAATTCTTCAAAATTATCATACGCTTTTTATTATGCCATTTTGTGCAATTGATATTATATCTTTCTTGTATTTGCTTTGGCCTATACATATTTCTTTATTTTGTCTTTTCATATTCCCAGAAGGCTATCGGCTAGAATTCTTTCCCCATTCTGTAGAACTAATAAATAAAAAAATACAAATATAATAGTAATCTAGAATTCATATAAAATCAAAACATGATTTCAAATTGCCTTAACATCATCTTATTTACCTTCTTTTTTTAAATTCTATCTACATTATGATTCGGGGTCACATTAATAATTAAAAATTTTGATTATTAGTAAATATTTTTCCTCAGCTTTATGATGTCTTTTTGTTTTTTTTTAAAAATACAGTTTTAAAATGATTCACTCACTATATGATAGAAAACTTAGACTCAGTTTTATTTATGATTTGAAGGAGAGACTATTTGCCTCACAAGAAAATTAATAAGAAAAACTTTAGTAAGAGCAATATGATTTAGAGGATTAGAGAAATAATTATTAATCATAGAAGGGTATAATGATGAGAATAAATGCAATAAGTTAATAGAAAGTAAAATTAAAGTTACAATAAATGGAAAATTATCATTAAATTCTCGTGTCATGATTAAGGTTATAAAGCTATTTTCAATATTTGAAGTAAAACTGATCAAATGAGTATTGTTTTCTTATTTTTATTTATAAATCTCAATATCTTAAATAAATATTATTATAGTTTTAATTATAAAATGTTATATACAAATTATAAAACTTTATTTTTATGGTCCACCTTATAAACTTAGAAGTGAAAAAGATGGGTCTTTATAAAATCTAAAGGTAGCAAACATTTTATAATGAATGATGTTGACTAAAATGAAGTAGTTGAAAAGTTTCAATTAGATGTTCATCTTATACCATTAATATTGCTATCACCTCTATTTTATTTTAATTTAAATTTCAGTTTATTTTTATAGAAAAATTATTAAGGTTTATTAATTTGGGCTTTTCCAGATTGCTTCAATATTACTTCAACTTTCATTATTATTAAAGAATAATTAAACTATTTCGGCAGTCATAGATAATATACTTGCATTAGGATGCTATTGACAAGAATATTGCTACTATTCCTTTTTCATTACGGTCTAATTCTTTTTGATACTTCCATGCAATATATATAAACTTACAATTCAAGAGGTAAGAGCTCTACCTCACTTACATCATAAATAATTTTAGGCCTTTTAGTAGAGCAAAATTTAAGTTGTAATTATTTAACCCCAAGAGGAACTACCTTCACATTTATGTTGGCTCCAATTCTAAATATAAATTTAAATTTCAATGATTAAGCTTTAATATCTTCTCTTCGTTAGTTAATCTGTAATAGAGATGACACTAAAACTATAATGGTTTATTGTCAGTATTAATAATCAAATATAAACTTACCTTTTAACTATAAAATAATGTTTCATGTTATATGCTTTGATATAATTGATTTTTATACCATCAAAGAAGAATATTAGGTTGGTACAGGTACTAACTTGACTTTAAATCATTTTGTAACTTTTCCATTAAATCCATGTTAGACTAAAAACATGCATTAATGAAGTTTTAGTTCTATCAAATTAGTAAAAAAGAAGCTACAACTCTGATGTTTGCGCACAGTTTCTCATTGTATCTTTGAAGAGTAGACATCCTATAAAATGCACATTATAGATATCAAGATTTTAAACAGAAGGAACAAGAACTTATATAAACCCTAAAACCCCAATTGGATAGAATATTTAAAGCAATGAAATTTTTATTAAAAATGTAAGAAATAGTAATTGATTTCATCAGCCCAAATTGATTACTTGAGATTTTTAGATTTATTCTTAAAACCTTTTATCCTTTTGTTATCGTCTTAATTTAGTTCTTACTTTTTTCCACAATATGCTTTCATTTCCTATGCCAGTCCACTTAGGTCTTTGGTTATGTGGTCTTGAAAACATCTCTAAATACCTTCAATTTGGAACAAGCTATTCAATTATTTCATATATCTGGCCAGGCTTTCTAGATTATTCCCTAAGCTATGCAAAAATTACATTTGGAACAGTGTGTTTTTGATTTTTCTCTTAAACATCGAAAAGGTCCTTTCTTTCTTATCATTATGCAAAACTCGTAGCAGTGTCTTAGGAAATAGCCGATTCCCTCTGATGATTTTACTTTTGTCAATTTTAATCCAGGTAATTACTTCAACACGCTCGTAGTTGTGCATCTCTAAATGCCTTGATGATGACTCTAGCTTTTTATTTGTTACCCACATAAAGTAGTAACCATCTCTTTGAAGGTCTTCTAATGAAATACTGTCATGAAATTCTCGATCTTTTAAAATTGGATAATTTGAATTACAAGCTGTATAATCCCAAGGACCGTCGCTAAGTATAACATCAAATCTATTTCCGCATTTGTCTTTTTAGTAATCCTTTTTAATTTAATCCCATATTTTTGAGTCCTAAATAGAGCCATGATACATGACATAATTACTTTTGTCTACTTTATTCCCCAATCATTAAATTAAAGTTTATAAATTTGCTATTATTCTAATGAGTTAGGGTAGGTTGGCTCATTTTTTAGGTTAATAATTTTGTTGAACTCCTAATTAACTTAACAATCAAAATACTCTTCGAATTGTTGATCAATTAATTAAAAGTCTTAATTTTTGATTTCTTAAATGTCTTACTCTAAATTTTTTTGAATAATTTCCTCAAGTATTTATTGGAATTTATCTCCAAACTTATCATTTAGTATCTGAACAAGGTCTTCATTCATGCTTCTAAATTTATTTTCCCAATGTGGCTATCTTTAATTCGTAGTATTAAGAAGACTCCAAAATTTTATATTTCAATTTATTCTTCTCATTTATACAGTTCTTATTTTTGCAAGATGTCTCATTTTAGCAAACGACTCTTGTCTTACTAAGATTTTAGAGTTATAAATCGCCACCAATTTATTGTACTAGTTTCGGATTTTGAGAGCTTCTCTATTTTTTACAAATTTATTTTGAGCATTATGAAAAAGCTAACTCATTCAACTCTTATTGCAATTCTGAATTTGATTTTTATGATTATTTAAGAGTAAGTTAGTTCTAGTACCAGTTCCTAAAATCTTTGAAATGAGAAAATTTAGTCTCTAGATTAGAAATTTGATCCTTTGTATAATTTAAGTTTAATTCTAATCTTTTGTAATAATTACTTAAATTAAGAGTTCTTCCTAACTCTAGATTCCTCTAATGTTTATTGTTGCCTTCAGGTTTTTAATTTGATTAATCATTTTTAGTCACTTAATTTTGAGATTATATGTTTTATCTAGAGTTTTATTGATTTATTTAGTTTTTAAGTATCGGCTATAATTTAAAACTAAGATTATTTTGCTGAGTATTATTATAATCCTAGTTTCATTAATTTAAATAGTTTGCGTACTGAGAGTAGTGGTGATTATATTTCATTTATGGTATTTAAGGAGTAAATTGCTATTGACTATAAATCAAATTGTTCTACTGATAGTCTTAGGAATGTTAGGTTGGCATGCTTTGATAAGCGGGATGACAAATTCTAGGGTCTATCTAGTAAAAATTGTAATAAAAATGATAGCTTTAGTTCATTTTATTAACTATTTTTGAATCAATATTTTGGAGAAATTTAAATCGTTTGAAATAATAATAAGTAAAATTAAATACCTTTTATTGGTTACTTGTATTCCAGAATTTCAATATTTAATCTATTCATGCAACTTCTTAAGAATTATAATTCTAACTACTTATAATAAATTAATTTTAATCAACAATTTCAGTTTACAAATATTTAGTTTTAAAATGGGTCTTTATATGGCTTCAACACTCTATAGAAATTTTAACTCAAAATTCAAGTAATAACTTTCAAATATAAATTTTCCCAGATAATGAAGTAAAATGATGATTAATGAAATAAATCTTGCCACTCATAAATTTCTTTGAGGATTAGAATAGTATTTATTAAACAGTCAAAGTGTAGCTTTCAAAAAAACTAATAAAAGTAAGTACTATTAAAATAAATTAAATTTCAATAATTATTTAAAGATTATCTTATATAGGGCATCCACATGTTAATGTGTTACATGTTAGTGTAATTTAGATGATCCCTAAATAAAACCCCATGAATTTTTTAAGAATTAAGATAAGGGGGTACAATTGATTAATTAAGGATTATTATTATATTGGGGTAAATTAAATCTATTTAGACTAATAATTAAAGCCAATGGCTCGAATTATTTTCCATTTAAAATAAACCAATCAGGGTGTGTATATTATCTTTTACGCTATTTTTTATTTATTTTAGCCATTATAATAATAATTCTTAATCAATCAATTGTACTCCCTTATCTCAATTCTTAAAAAATTCATGGGGTTTTATTATTAAAGCAAGAAATATTTTCAAAAAAAAAGTTGTTCTGTTAAGAATACTTAGAAATAAAGCAAGGCCCCAACTACAATTTAAAATCAAAATATGCAATGGAGCTTAGATTTGATGAAAGCTTAATTTTTCAGTATAGTTAAGATAAAAACGAAAAAGCAAAGAATTGTCTTTTGATCGTACTACCACAGCTAGTAAAAAATCCTAAAAAATTATGTTAGCTAGGCATATTAAAATCAACTTTCAGTTTTTATAGAAAATCTAAAAATCCTCAAGAAATTTCAACTAATACTTTGAGATTTGAAAGAACTGAAAATGTAAAAATTACATGCTTTCCTATGATTGACAAATTTAAGATGATGCAATTACAGAATACAAAAGTAAAAACCCGAAACTTATTTGATTTGGAAAAGTTTTTCATTTCTACATTAAATTGATAGTTTATGAGTTTTAGATCTCTTACCAATTTTCTCAGATGTCTCAAATTTCGAGTTTAATTTAAATAAAATTGGCATCCATGAAAATGTTAAAGTTTTTACAAAATCTCATACCTAGTTTCAGGAAGTTTGAATTTTTAATAAGAAATATTCCAACAGAACACATATGCTTCCAAAGTATAAAAGGAGAATTAGTAATTTATTAAAGAATTTTTATGGCAAAAATACTTACTCTTAAGGGCCCATTTCATTTAATCTTGCAATGGAATATTGAATTTGTATTTTATATTGTATAAAACCATGCCTATCAAGAAATTCATGTTCATTCAAAACTCCAAAACCCTTTCAGTAGTTTGATTGAGTTTTTGATTGATAAAAGTAGACTATGAGTGCATACTTTATTAGGGTTTTAATAGGGTTTATTCAGGGGTTTAATGTTTAAATATTAGTAATTTAAGTGAGTATATGCTAGGTTTTGGGGTCAGTTTATGACAGTGAGTATATAGATTTATTGTTTAAGTTGCGATATGGATGTGATGAATATAGTGAATAACTCAAGCCTGTTCTGAATTATACGTCTATAGCAAGGCTACTCCATAAATCTCCTGCAACTGTGAGGTCTCACTGTCTATTAGCATTGAATTTAAAGAAGATAGCATCTTAATTCTAAGCCTAAGAGACCCTTAAAATTTTAGCAGCATCATATTGAATATCTTATTAATGATAAGACTCTTAAATACTGGGCTCACTTCTCTCTGGCCTAGAGAGCTGTGATGTTTCATCGCCAATTTCCTGAACTTCATATATCTGCTTAATCGATAGCTAACATATATTAAAAGAACGAAATATCTTACAAGACAGTCAATCGCATTAAGAGAGTGATTGACTTTAATGTTCCATTTTATAAGACTAATTTATATTATATAATCGATTAAATGCAGAGGTCTTAAGAGTATAATATAAAGTTCAAACATGCTGATAAAGCTGTATTTACATTCAATACATTTATATCAAGGTCTTGGTACAAGAGATATAGTAATATACAAGTTTATGACTAAAAGGTTAAGATATAAACTCATGCTATTCTTGGTGGAATAAGTGAAGATAGTGGCCTCGAGACTTATGTTATTCACCCTCGTTCTATAAAGACTGAATAATATACTAAGTTCTTGCAATAACTCAGAGATAAGGACGCTGACTAAGAGATTATTCTATTCGTTGATAACTTGTCACTTCATAAAGCTAAATACTAAAGGAAGGAATATGAAAGGCTAAATATAACACCTGTATTCAATGTTCCTTACAGCCCTTAGTTCAATGAAATTGAATTATATTGGGGATTATTGAAAGGTCATTATAAGAAATTGCTGCTCTACCCTCTGATGCATGATTTAAAGATAGATACAGTCGATTTTATTAAGAGTGCTGCTAAAAGAATCAGTGATGTTAAAGCTAAAGTGTGCGCAAGAGAAGGGAGATTTTGTGTATACAAATAAGTTTTAGATTTAAGCGAATGAATAAGTTCACATATTAAATTTACCCATATAGTGATTTGGATTCTCTTTCTTTTCTTCCTCTTAAGGCTTGCTTGGGTATATGTTTCTTCTCTTAGTACCAGCTACTGCTTCTATGTTCATCTCTTCTGGCTTATATAAATCTTTGAAGAGCCTCTTTCTCAATTCATGTTTTACTTGAGACTTTCTCTTTCTGTTTAATTTGCTGCGCTCTTTCATCAAGTATATAGCAGTACCAGGTTTTTCTATAAAGTTAGAAGACTAATTTTACTTGAGATGAAAGGATGCTTTTAAAGTTCCTACAGCCAGGTATCACTTATTTTAATACCTTACTTCTCTCTTTCTTCAGGAGAGATGCTGTAGCGTTTCTTATGAGCTTCTTAAATAACTTCATTAAAGTACTCAGGTCTCAGAGTTGCAAGAACACCAAAGAAGAAGTTTCTCTCTGGCAACTTATTTGAGAGCTGTAGCTTTGATGGAAGGTAAGTAGCTACGTCTGGATCACTCATAGCATCTTCATATAGGTTTTTCACTGATATTTCAGGGTAGTTAGGTATCTCTATCATCCTAATTTCATTAGACTTAAAAGCTTTTTTGTCTTCACTCAGTAAGGCTTTTAAGAATGAGATTTTAGTTCCCTCCTAAGTCGGCAAGAACAATCCAACTATAATGGATTTATTAATCTTACTTAAGAACTTACCTTGCTATACCAAATATCTATAAAGGTCCTCTTTACTTCGAAATTTTCCTATTAAATTCTCTTCATTGCATCATTCATAGACTCCATCTTGCTTCCTCTTTCTAGAAATGTTAATGAAATTTAAAATTATGGATATCCATTCTAAGTTTATTAAAATCTTACTACTAAATAGGGAGGACCTACTGGAGGTCAACCTTGAAAAGATATGCGGAGAAGCATTGAAAAACTTGCTCCAAGTTTCACAGATTGATTTCCATTTTTATCAAACTATCTCCATTAAATTGCTCCTAATAATGTTTAATTATTTTAGGAGGTCCTCCAAATTAAGTTCAAACTTTATTAGGAGTTAAATTTTAAGGTTAAAACTTAATTAGGAGCATATTAAATTTAAAAATGATTAATAAATTTACCTCAAAATTAAGTTCAAATTTGATTTGGAGGACCTCCTAGAGAAACAAAACTTCATTAGGAGTATTTTAATTTACTAATATGAATAAAATTCTCATAAAATATGTCAACTTAGAGTCTTTTATGGTTAGTTCATTTTCTTACCTCTCAGCAAAGAATCTACCAGAGTGTCTTATACTCGACTACTATAGTTTATCTAGGTAGATTTTATCATTATTATAATAAAATATATCAGCAAACTAAAATGAGCGCTAACCTGTTAAGAAGAGCGGCATTACTTGGATCAAGTCAATAAAAGTTATCATTCCAGCAACCAAGAAAAGTAGAGACCAGAGACGCTTATACTCAGTGGGAGCCTACTTATGACAACTTTGACCAGTCTAGCTTTGATATTTAAATATAAGTTAAGTAGGAGGTTATCAAAGAAGCTTTTAAAATTGAGGAGGAGGTTAAACAAACCGCCATAGAGCATTCATAAATACCAACCAAAGCTGACTATTAATGCAAAGAATCCAATAAAGTTTTCTCTTACAAGTCAACTTATAAGAGACACTTGAGAGACATACACAACGATGCCAAGGTTATATCTCAAGCATTAAAAGAAAGATGGGAAGTATGTCTGTGAGTTCTGTGAGAAGCCATATTCTCATACTAGAGGCCTCAAAGTGCACTTAAAGAAAAAACACAATTAAAGTTTTGTCTTTATTCATGAACTTTCAGGGAATAGATTCCTCTAAAAGAGGAGATCAAGAAACTCAGTGGAGTCTCTTATAGTTGAAGTCTAGAAGTAAGTTAAAATGAAGAAAGCAGTCAAGAACTTTCCAGTCTCTGATATCAAAATAATCATGGTTAAAATAGAGGCAATGAAGATTCCCATATTAAAAATTATTGAATTAGATTCTTGCCTAGAAAGCTACATCACTCTTGAAGAAAGAAAATAGAGAAAAGAGTCATTACTGATGACTAATATGCTTACAAGATATATCCATTCAATTACTTCCTTGCTGATGACAAGTTCCAAATGGAATTTGCAAATGAGTATTGTGCTCTTTAAAAGACAAAGTTAAATAAGTGCAGGCATATCATCTAGCTTGATGCTAT
This sequence comes from Oxytricha trifallax, assembly GCA_000711775.1. Lineage (NCBI taxonomy): Eukaryota > Ciliophora > Spirotrichea > Sporadotrichida > Oxytrichidae > Oxytricha > Oxytricha trifallax. The sequence goes on from ARYC01000070.1 coordinate 28,550, forward strand.
TTTACTTGGTAAAGATCATATAGCATTAAGGCTTCCATTACTTGAAATGACTTACAGATAATTCTTATCTGACAATAGATGTCAGAGATATATTGGCTAGATAGTATAACAGATAGTTGAGAGGATTGAAGAGCTAGGTTATGTTCATAGAGACTTAAAGCCAGAGAATATCATGTTGAACTATCAGCCTCTTAGAGTTTATATTATTGACTTAAACAGAGCTCAAATAGTGCAAGCCTCTGCATAAGTAAATGTATACGGCACCCCTGGATATTTCCCAGAGAGAGAGGATCGAAGAGATGGAGACACTTAATGGGATATCTGGGCTCAAGCAGTAATAATAATAGAGAGCGACATGCCAAGAAACGATTACTTTAGCTGAAGGGGTGAGAGAGATTCTAAGCAGTAAATCAAACAATATATCGATAAAAATAAAATAAATGGAGTTCTCAAAGAACTTGCATACTCAACTATTATCAAGCCAAGCTAGGAGAATTAACAAACAATAGAAACAATTAAACATCATCTTAGAAAGATAAAGTTCAGAGAACTGCCACATGACACTAAGCTTATGTTTGTGTGAGATATCTTAAAAACTCGCTTGTTACACTCACTTAAATTACTAATATTTAAGCATGAAACCCTTCATAAACCCTATAAAAACTTTAATAAAGTATGCACTAATAGTCTACTATTATCAATCAAAAACTCAATCAAACTACTGAAAGGGTTTTGGGGTTTTGATTGCAATTCTGAATTTGATTTCAATGATTATTTAAGAGTAAGTTAGTACTAGTACCAGTTCCTAAAATCTTTGAAATGAGAAAATTAAGTCTCTAGATTAGAAATTTGATCCTTTGTATAATTTAAGTTTAATTCTAATCTTTTGTAATAATTACTTAAATTAAGAGTTTTTCCTAACTCTAGATTCCTCTAATGTTTATTGTTCCCTTAAGGTTTTTAATTTGATTAATCATTTTTAGTCACTTAATTTTGAGATTATATGTTTTATCTAGAGTTTTATTGATTTATTTAGTTTTTAAGTATCGGCTATAATTTAAAACTAAGATTATTTTGCTGAGTATTATTATAATCCTAGTTTCATTAATTTAAATAGTTTGCGTACTGAGAGTAGTGGTGATTATATTTCATTTATGGTATTTAAGGAGTAAATTGCTATTGACTATAAATCAAATTGTTCTACTGATAGTCTTAGGAATGTTAGGTTGGCATGCTTTGATAAGCGGGATGACAAATTCTAGGGTCTATCTAGTAAAAATTGTAATAAAAATGATAGCTTTAGTTCATTTTATTAACTATTTTTGAATCAATATTTTGGAGAAATTTAAATCGTTTGAAATAATAATAAGTAAAATTAAATACCTTTTATTGGTTACTTGTATTCCAGAATTTCAATATTTAATCTATTCATGCAACTTCTTAAGAATTATAATTCTAACTACTTATAATAAATTAATTTTAATCAACAATTTCAGTTTACAAATATTTAGTTTTAAAATGGGTCTTTATATGGCTTCAACACTCTATAGAAATTTTAACTCAAAATTCAAGTAATAACTTTCAAATATAAATTTTCCCAGATAATGAAGTAAAATGATGATTAATGAAATAAATCTTGCCACTCATAAATTTCTTTGAGGATTAGAATAGTATTTATTAAACAGTCAAAGTGTAGCTTTCAAAAAAACTAATAAAAGTAAGTACTATTAAAATAAATTAAATTTCAATAATTATTTAAAGATTATCTTATATAGGGCATCCACATGTTAATGTGTTACATGTTAGTGTAATTTAGATGATCCCTAAATAAAACCCCATGAATTTTTTAAGAATTAAGATAAGGGGGTACAATTGATTAATTAAGGATTATTATTATATTGGGGTAAATTAAATCTATTTAGACTAATAATTAAAGCCAATGGCTCGAATTATTTTCCATTTAAAATAAACCAATCAGGGTGTGTATATTATCTTTTACGCTATTTTTTATTTATTTTAGCCATTATAATAATAATTCTTAATCAATCAATTGTACTCCCTTATCTCAATTCTTAAAAAATTCATGGGGTTTTATAATTAAAGCAAAAAATATTTTCAAAGAAAAAGTTGTTCTATTAATAATACTTAGAAATAAAGTAAGGCCCCTGCTACAATTTAAAATCAAAATATGCAATGGAGCTTAGATTTGATGAAAGCTTAATTTTTCAGTATAGTTAAGATAAAAACGAAAAAGCAAAGAATTGTCTTTTGATCGTACTACTACAGCTAGTAAAAAATCCTAAAAATTTATGTTAGCTAGGCATATTAAAATCAACTTTCAGTTTTTATAGAAAATCTAAAAATTCTCAAGAAATTTCAACTAATACTTTGAGATTTGAAAGAACTGAAAATGTAAAAATTACATGCTTTCCTATGATTGAGAAATTTAAGATGATATAATTCCAGAATACAAAAGTAAAAAACCTAAACTTTCATTTCTTCATTAAATTGATAGTTTATGAGTTTTAGATCTCTTACCAATTTTCTAAAAAAAATCCAGATGTTTCAAATTTCGACTTTAATTTAAATTAAATTGGTATCCATAAAAATGTAAAAGTTTTTACAAAATGTCATACTTAGTTTCAGGAAGTTTGAATTTTTAATAAGAAATATTCCAACAGAACACATATACTTCCAAAGTATAAAAGGAGAAATAGTAATTTATTAAAGAAATTTATCAAATCACTTACTCTTAAGGGTCCCATTTCGTTTAATCTTGCAATGGAATATCGAATTTGTATTTTAAATTGTATAATGAATACCATGCCTATCAAGATTTATGTTCATTCCAGTTCTTTCTTAATACATGTTCTGTTAAAAGTAAAGTTTATATTCATTAAGCCTAAAGGGAGAGATTTAAAAGATAAAATGAAAGAAAGGATTTTTTAAAATAAACTCTTAAAATGTTTTAAGCCAACAAGGGATTTAAACTGTATTGATTATAAGATCTGAATTGAATCGTGAGCTAATGCTAGTAGAGATAAAGTTGAGGGGGGGGGGAAGTTTCCTGCCCCCAAACAGTTTCCTGCCCCAAAAGGTAGTTTCCTGCCCCCAACATTAAAATTTATGTTTTTTGAAATAATTTTAATAGAAACAATAAATTCAATTTCAATTACCATAATCATGTACTATAAAAAATTTATTATTATATAATTTTCAAGGTACATAATTATTCTTTATCAAATTATATATTATTAACAAGGCTAAAATAAGTGTTTTTTATTAATAATTAATGTAATTTTCATTAAATTTTAAATTCATTATCAAGGTAGAAATGATATTTGAAGCTAAATTAAAAAAAACTACATCATAATTGATGATAAAGATTCTTTGAAAATTATAAAAATTACATATTTTTATGTATGGGGCAGGAAACTTCCGAAGGGGCAGGAAACTACCTTTTTGGGGGCAGGAAACTTCCCCCCTAGGGTGCATATAAAATTTTGGGGCAGGAAACTTCCCCCCCCAAAGTTGAAGTTATGAAAAGAGTTACAAAATTATTTTTTAAAAGTTGGGAAATTTATCATTTTAAAGATACCAAAATTAGTATCAATTTATAGAATGCACTAACTCAACAGGAGTCGCCTTATGTCAGGTATAGAATGGTATGCCATCTTTAGTCAATTAAATTTGAGTCTCTAAATATGCTTAGCGAAATGGAGTATCATTTATTTCCTAATAAATTAATGATAAAACGGAGCTTGTATATATACTTATTTATTTCCTAACTTCAATCTCTTTAAATAAAGGTATTTGCTTTTTATATGGGCGAAGACTTTTTCCACTGGTGCCAAGTTGAACTAATAAAGACCAAGAAATATTATAGGGAATTTGAGGAGTTCGAATTTTCACCTTATAAATGAACTCTTGTGGTAGGTTGCATTATCTATCTATATTATATACTTCTCTCACCACTGTGAATCATAATTTTTAAGAATATAGCAAAGCTTTAAGATAAAGTTGTAAAAAGTCAAACTGTTGTTTTTTTCCTGAGTTGACTGTAAAATACACGTTCCCATTGCTAAATGCAGCTGTGATTATGTTAAGTTTACTTGATCGGAGCTTACAAGTTGAGTAACTCTAAACACTGATTGGTCCACAACCCTGAACTATGAATTGTTATGTTAAATGCTACTTTCGTCAACATTGATGAATATCTTTAAGTCGTATAGTGATTCAATAAAATTTGCGGCAGCTATTCGCCTTAAGCTTTAAGATCTTAAATTAGGATAGCGTCTATCTAGAAAGTAAATCTTTTTAAAACTGTAGCGTAGATGTTTTTTCATGATCAGGCGAATTCATGAAATTGACAGTTTTACTCCTTAAGAAGATTTCAATATACTCATAACCTTTTAGAGAGATTCTAGGCCTTAATGCTATTCAACTTTTCTGACTATAAGCGTCCCTGTTCCGCTAAGCTTTAAGCCACTACATTATTGGTCCACAAACGTTTAGCCAGTGCTTACTTAATTATATTCTTGAATTATATAGTTAACTTTGTAGTATGAAACTCGGAATCTTTGAAAAAAAGTCTACTTGCTAACCTTGAAGTTTTAATGCAGACTATAAATCTTTGTCACTTATTTTTAGATTTTAGTTTCTTTCAATCCAGCTTTTTGTATTTATCTCTTCCCAGTGCTCAATCGGACACCAATAAAATCCAGCCTTTTTTAAAATTCATCATGACTCAAAGTTTAGCTTTCACACTCCTTTTTTAAATTTTGAAAACTTTATTTAGAATCTATTTCAATTTAGATCCTTTAATACTGATCAACATCAGCATCCTTTTATAGTCTGAAATGTAATATACAAGCTTTTTCAAGAATATTTACAAGCTTATCCCGATAAAAGTGCTCCTCGATAGTTTGGTGTTCTTTAATTTTCTCAAGTTGTTCAAATGGATCAATGATATAGTTCGAATAAATCTCTGGCTGATATTACTTACAAGGAACTTCTCTATCCTGGTACTTTCATTCAGCTAGAGTTCAGCTATCTCGACTGGTTCATCAACTTATTTTGACGATTAAATAAGCTACGTAGAAATGTAGTTCAGCTATATCAATAAGCTAGATTGATTCAAATCTTGTTCCTCTAAAGACTTATCTGAGTCATTTGAGTATGAAACTGATTAGTGGCCATCTTATTAATAAAACTTTCTGATATCGCTATATCTTAAACGCTCCATTTATGTTGAGTATTTATCTACGCCAAAAAAGAAAAAACTAGAGGCTAGAAGCCTTTCTCTATATAGAATAATTATTCTATTAAATATAAAACCTCATCTTTGATAATTTAAATTTAATTTAAATTCGACAACAAAAATTCCTTTGAGTTAATAAGAGATTTAATAGTAGATTGTAATTATTATTTGCTAAACCTGTAAAATGCAACAAAGATTATAAGACGTCAATATTCATCAGGTGCGAGAAAAGATTCTCAATAAGAAAGAGCTATATTATTTCTTAATTCAAGAATGTGGACCCGATCTCCCGAAGCTAACATGCTCCAATGTTTACTTTTTTAAGGCTATCCTGAATGGAGAAAAAGAGGTGAGATTATTGAATTATTATATTTAGTATCTGAAGAGATCGGATGTAGTTGTTGCCGCTGTGCTCTAAATTGAGGGCCTCACTGCTGAAGACTTCCTAGATTTTGCAAAGTAGAAGGCATCTTTGCTAATCTATCTTTTAGATTAAAGTTATTGGTTGCTCTTGGATAAAAAGTGGATTTGCGATATATTGCTCTCATTAGATAAAGATGGAGTAAATTAAATGATTTATGAGGCAAAATTAAAGAGAAAAGAGAAGCTTGATTAAACTTAAAATCTTATCGTACACATGAAACCAGAGTTTGCCCAGGCTCTATAGAGCTCCCTTTCCTATAGAAGTAAGGAAAATAATACTTAATAATCTTTTAGTTCAAAAAGGTCGATCTGCTCCTCTGATTTAGTAGAGATCATAAATGAAGGTAGAATGAATGAAGTAGAGGAGGTTAAAGGAAAAGAATTTGCTCTAAAAGGAAGCAAGCAGAAGTATTAAAAAGAGAACAAACGAATGAGAGATGAGTTCAATGACATGAGAGCGCAAATCGATAAACTTTTAAATTACAAGAATTTAGTTCATTCTCTTCACAAAATGGGGGTAATTGATGACGGGGGAAGAATTTTGAATGAGCAGCAGAATCAAAGTATGAATTGAAATGGAGTGAGGAAAATTTTTTAAAAATATTTACTCTCTTAACTTTCAGATTTAAACTTTAGAACTTAAATTATCTCTCTTCAAATTTTCTAAACATTCAATGGTGTTTCTAATTATCAACCAGAGAGAGAGTCACAATTTTTGCATTTTGTTCTTTTTTCAGCAGTTTTATAGGAGGAGACAGTGTTTCTCATAATGCGACCATGCCTACTCTTTGCCACAATCAATTCATTTTGATAGGGAGAATTTAATTCTTCTTACAACTCAGGGCTTTATTATTTTGCAACATAGTGCTCATCATTTGGTTAATCAACAACTATTGATGCTTTTGGATTTAGCTTCTATATTTTTCCTTTGATTTTTGAATCTGTTTTTTATTTATTTTATTTTTATTTGTTAAGGGCTGTGCATCAGATCAGATTGTATCGAAGCTTCTTTTTAAGGTTTACCTTGTTAACTATTAGCTTCGTCTGCAAGTATGGAACATTTTCCTTAATTAGATTCTTCATTTGGAGACGTCAAGAGTTAAGACTGTTCATGTAAACTTGTTTTACTATTTAAAAACTGTTACTAAGAGCACTAATCAAGGAAGGCACTAACTTCCTCTTTCATTTCAGGTGAATTTACATGATCATGCTAAGAAACATCTTAATTTTAAGAATAGTTGAAAATGACTTCTTCAGCATTGATTGAGGCTTCAATATCTGGTTCATTATCTATTATGGAGCTTAAGCTTTCTTTATCTTATTTATCTTAACAGATCTTCTAAATCTCAAGATATGTTTGAAGTGCGCCAAGTCTTAAATACGCTTAGTTTTCCATGACTTGTTATTGAAATTGAACAACTTATTCCACTGTTTCCCTGCGCAGCCTTGTTTGTAGATTAATTTACTTGTAAGTACCTTTCTTGTTTAATCTGCCTACTCTGCCGATAATTTAATCAAGGGACCTGGTTGAAAAAATATCTCCAACCTATCAAGAATAAGCCACCATTAAACTCTATTTCATGACAAGTTTTCAAGTCAGTTCCCCTGCCTTATTGATCGTTCATGAGGAATACTCCGAATTCTTCTTCGATGTTTTTTTTAAAGAAAACTATTATTCAAACTAGACCTCAAGTTTTGGGCTTTTGACATTATTCATTGAATGGAATGGTATGCATGCATACTTTCTATAGTAATTCTCAATAATTTTGTATGACTGTCGAACAACTATCAAAACCGGAGTTAGTTTGCAATATTTAAAGCAAGTTTCACATATTCTTTTAAAAATTTCTTTTTTTTTACGACACTAGCTCCTGTTGGATCTTCAATCTTTTATCTCCCACCAAGCAACTTAACTTTGGAAATAAGGTCTCTTCTGTATCAGATGCAACTCTTAGACAACTCTGTTCTTTTTAAGCAATGACTGAGCCAGAAAAGCCGACGACTCCCTTCGCATAAGATATTAAATAGAATAGGTCTGCAGCTTGTTTAGCACAACCTTCTAGCAATATCCAATCGTACTCATCGATTTTTAAAAATGCTTTTTCCAGATTTCCTTGAAGCCTTAATTAGTTGCCAAGCTTTCAAGAACCTTTTGAGTGAGGTAATACACACCTGGTAAGGAACTGTATTAATTGACATTAACATTAAGAGAAAAGTTTATGATTAGCTTATCAAAGTTTTTCTCATCCCTTAAAACGAGGTGTTCATTCTTTCCTATTACAAAAACAGGTTCTCTCTATAGTTGAGCCAATAAAATTGCATAGGTCGAACATAGAAGGGTCTTGTCGTTTCCAACCCCAAAATTAACAAAGGTAAACTTTTAAGTTTACCACATTAGAAAGCTAAGGCAAAGTTTTTGAAGCAAAAGAAATGAAACCCCATTAACTACTAAATTAATTTGAGCTATTTTGATTCATTAAATGCTTGCAACTGCATTTTTTAGCAGAACTTCTGAACATAGTCAAAATTTACGTTTAGTTTTCGAAATCTATTTAAAATTGGCTTGAGTTCCTATTCATTAAAGTCACTCGTCTTATTTGGAATATGATCAGTTGATTTAGCTTTGGTAAATCCGCTTTAAGGCAGTCGCTTGTGATGTCCCTCCTGCACCTTATCCCTTTTTCATACTGAATAAAAGCCAAGTTATTGCTAAGCTCTGAAAGCTCATCAATCTTATTTACTCATAGTGGATTGCTACTTTAGTTCGAGAGAAATTGACTGTGGGAAGAATGTAAAATCTTCTTGATCAATATAATCTCATTTTTAATAAAGATCTCGCTCATTGTGTTTATAAATTTATCAAGTTTTTAGAATGAAGGCGAACTTGAGAGAGCACAAATTTGAATAAAATCTCCAACAACGTTAATTGTCACATGACGAATGAATCTTAAGCCTTGGTTCTCTTTAAGAATCTGGATAAAAGCTTTATCCAGACACAGAAATGTATTAGGCAACAACCTCACGGCCTGTGATTCTATTTTAAATATCTAAAATGTCCCAATCATTAAAGGAATAATACCAATATTGCTATTGTCCAAATGGAATACTTCGTCTTGAATCCTTCCAGGCATTAAGGTTCATTAATGAAAATATAGTTTGACAGCCTAAGAGCTTGCTCAGATTTTGATCTTTAAGCAAGCAAAAGCATGGAGCTCTTTAATAGGTCCTACTCTATTTCGATAATTCCGTGATTATAGTAGAGCAATGAGGAGACAAATAGCGCTCTATTATTGAGAGATTAACGCTAGAGCTCATTTTAAGCTCGTAAATCAGCCTGAAAATGTTCTCATACAGGTTTTCCGAGCAAGAAGTCTTAAATTTTAAAGAAATTCCATCAAACTCTAGCTATTCCTATTGAATATTTTATGAATAAAATCTTATCTACACTATGGTTTAAGTATCATATACTCCCTAATGTAAATAGAAGGAATTTCAGATTGAATTGTCGCACCACAATTGACCTAGGAATTGAGAGAATCAATTTGAACTGGTTTCGAATCTTCCTGAGGAGAGTTTGGCATTCCTACTTCATCGAAATCTTTTTTATTTTCAAGCAAATGTTTAGACAAAGAAATCCTTCCAAGACTTTTCTCTTTAAGAGATTTTGTACAGCGCTTGGTTGTTTTTTTTAAGATAAATTTGCCGAGGTATCGAGACAAATCATAAAATTAGTGGTTAAATCCATAGCTGTGTAGGTGTAGGATCAGTTTTGCACTGTAAAGCAGTTCAGGGAATCTTGCATTTAAGTATTAAGGCTTTCTCCCTCGCTTTTTCTCAGAGCTTAGCGGGCATTCTTCTGCTTGAATGTCTGTTAAAATTCCTTCCTAGCAGATGGAGTGTAATGGCTTTGTCTAGAACTCAAGGGACTGAAAAGAGTTGAAGTTTACTGAGGCAGTGTCTTTTTAATTCTTTCTTGAGATGATAGAGACTTGAACAGTTTACAAATTTTGTGAGTTAAGCTTTCTTTTGCCGCTTAATTAAGAATTTGAAATTCAAATTTTAAGATAATAAATGAATATAAAATTTCTTGTTTTAATTAATAAAAGGCGCATTCTTGATTGTCTTATAGCCTTTATGCCCCGCTCTTAGAGCATATTTAAGCTTTCCAGCATTTCACTTAATCAAAAAAAAGCGAGACGCTGGCAACATCTTTAAAAAATCAAGACTATTATAGGGGGACGATTTTATTGACATCAATAATTGAATTGACCAAGTTCTAGCCTAAAGTGGCATGCGTTTAAAATGCCTGCATTACTAAAACTTTACATAATTCAGCAAATATAAATGTTAATATCTACTGCAAATAATTTCATCTCCTAGCTGAAGGTACCTTGTAAGTCTTAAACATTCAGAATGTTTATGGTAGTTTGGAAAATTGGATTTTAGTTAGGCTAAAATTTCTAGCTTTGAGGATAAATTTCATACAATCAAATTGAATTAAGACAGCTTAATTCTTAATTAAGATAGAAAATTTACTATTTATCAATTCAATAAGGCTTTAATATTAGTTTTGAAGACATGCTTCAACCAATTTGTAGATATTAATAATATAGACAATACCTAAAAACTAATGACAAAGTTGAGGATGCGTGAATACAAATTATCAATAATATCTATGTCAAAATGCTAGAAGAAGGTTTATATCATCTATTTATTTCATTCCTTATAGTCAAATAAAGATAATTATTTCTCTATTAAAAAAGAATATTTAGCTTTATTGAATTTAAATTCAATGAAAGATGAAGAAAAAAGATTGGAATCTATAAGATGAAAAATAAAAAGGGTTGAAGTTCAAAATATGATATCAAGATTATGAAAAAAATTCTATCGATACTTCACTAAAAATAGAATGAACTACTCAAATTGGCTATTCTAAATCAGATATAAATAGTATTATGATAAATTATAAAAATTATATTTGAATATAAAATAAGAATTTTCAAATAAATAAGGAATTTAAAATGTTATGAATAGAAAATTAAACAAAATAATACAATAAAAAATAACAAATAAATAAAAAAAAGAGATGACTGCTTAAAATCAAAGAAAATAACAAATATCAAAATGATTTATGAAAGAAATTAATCATTAAAATAATAAAAATAAAATAGATTAATGCATTTACATGATTGTAAAACTAAACTTTAAAATGAGAAGGTCAAATAAATAAGATTTGTATATCTATTTGTTTGACTAAATATAGGTTCATGGAAAGATTTTTAGGTGAAATTAAGTCAAAGTGATTTTTGTCTTTGCCAAATTAATGCTGAATAATTCTTATCTCCCCATACTAAATTTGACTTTCAGAAATAATTGTGTGAAATTTTAATATAATTTTTGTAAATGTTATATGGTATTTAAGGAGACATTTTTTTTAAATTAGAGAGGCAGCCTTGATGACCATGTTATATGTATTCCAACTATTCAAAAAAGAGTAAGCAAATGTAGATTTTTCTCAAGTGCACCGGACCAATGGATCCATCATAGCTAATGCATAGAAAAAATATTATGGTGCAAAAATACATAAGTTTTGGAATTGTTATGGGAGATTTAGGAAACAATTTTAAAACCATGATTGGTAACATCGATGACCATGTTAACTGGTGTATTCTGACTAATTAAAATGTGCCACTCAGAAGAAGGCCAATTAAACATACAGATGAGCATTAACTCATTGAGGGTTCTGATACTGAGCAATTATTGTAGAAATAGTTTTGATTTTGGAAAATAAAATTAAAATTAAATTATTTTATTTTAAAATCTTGGCAGTTAAATTTGACCAATTTAAACAATCTAGGGCTCATTCGATAGAGAATTCAACATCAGCTGGACTTTACTATTGGAGGTACTATTTTATCGCATCTCTGGAGCGAGATAACTTCCTTTTAATTAAACACTTTAAATTCAATAAATTATACCCTCACATTAAAGTGAAGTTATCTCGCTCCAGAGATGCGATAATAAAGTACCTCCAATAGTAAAGTCCAGCTAATTTTGAATTATCTATCGAATGAGCCAAAGATAAATTGGTCAAATTTAACTGCCAAGAATTTAAAATAAAGTAATTTAATTTTAATTTAATTTTCCAAAATCAAATGTATTTCTACAATATTGTGTGTGACAAAAATAAATTAATTTTGTAAATGTAACTAGATTTTATGAAACAATTTTGTAACGTTGTATGGCATCCTCAAAGACAATGTTAATTTTCTGTCGAGTTCCTAACTAATTTTTGGATGGATGAGCTTATTGGTTTGTGTGAATATCGGGTTGTGGAATTGTTTTTGGGATAGGTTTGCTGATCAAAGCAAGTTTTGTTTATGTTTTTAAATGTTGAGGCAATATTAAATTTTTATAACAAAAATTATTTAAAATTTTATTTTATATTTTCTTCTTAGTATTTTAAATTTTAGATTATAGATATTTATTATATCTTTATTGTACACTAATTTAAATCTTTAAATATTTTCTTTTTTTCGTTATATCTTCTTATACTTAATTTTTATAAAAATTATATTGTTTTTTAATTATATAGATTGGAAATATCTTTATTATTTTAATTCAATACATTTAATATTTTATTCTCTCATTAATTGATTTTATATTTTTATTTGATATTTATTTTTTTATTTATCATTTATATATTTGAATCTATATCTTATTTATTTTAATTTAATTATTTGATTTTAGTCTGCCCTTTTTTACTGATAATTTTCTAAACTTACTAAACTTTTCAAATAATCTGCCAATTTTCCTTAAATTTATTAACAAATTAATAATCTTAAATATTATTAATGAAAAATAAGTGGAAGTGTATAATTTAAAATGAAATGAACTTTAATAATAAGTATTAGTATAGACAATTACAGAAATATAATTCAGAAACAGCTGTGTCATCTTTCCAATATCCTTCATACTTTGCTCCATCTGGCCACACCTACTTAGTTGTTCCCATTTTTTCCAGTGTCTCATTAGGTCTCAGTCTTCTGACGCAACTACTGCTGCTGGTAAGTATTGCTGAAATATAAATTTTTTAGATATGTTTTTTTTTAACTTACAAATTTTAGTGAGTAACCAGCTCCTTCTGCATCTCCATTTCTTTATTTCCAATGATAATTATTTGATTTCATTTTAAATTATAGCAATCTACTTATTTTTCATAATTATATTTATCATTATTTAATTTTTCGTTATATGCTTACTATATTGTAGGAATACATTTGAATTAGGAAAATTAAATTATATTTAAATTATTATAAATCAAAATCTTGGCAGTTAACTTTGTCCTAGCCTAGACAATATGGTACTTGTTCGATAGAGAATTCAAAATTAGCTGGACTTTACTATTGGCGGTACCCCTCTATTGCATTCCCAGAGCGAGATAACGCGACTTTAATTTTTGTTGATTTGTTTAGTTGATTTTTTTGCCAAAATTAAAGTCGCGTTATCTCGCTCTGGGAATGCGATAGAGGGGTACCGCCAATAGTAAAGTCCAGCTAATTTTGAATTCTCTATCGAACAAGTACCATATTGTCTAGGCTAGGACAAAGTTAACTGCCAAGATTTTGATTTATAATAATTTAAATATAATTTAATTTTCCTAATTCAAATGTATTCCTACAATATTATAAAACTTAGTTTATCAATTTAAGAATATCACAGTTCAAATCCCTCAAAGTTTTTGTTTTTAATTTTAAATTATTGATTACAATGATTTTTTATCAATCTGCTATTTATTAATGAGTTATACTCAAAATTAGATTTAACATATTCAATGCTTAATACTAAAACCAAACCATCAATCTTAGTCGTGACGTAGAAGTATCATAAGTGAGTTAACGTGGCATATAAATGAAGTGATAAATCTTGAACTAAAAAATTCATAAAAACGACATCGCCCCCATTCCACTTCACTCTGTTATAGGGATGCATACGAGATAAGAGCTTAGCGAACTAGGAGTACCCCCTCAGAGCTCGCAGAGATCCACTTCCTCTAAACAATTAAAAGTAAGAAGGTGAAAACATAATATTGAATATTTTAATGATATTTTAGAGGTGAAACCAATTCAATTAAATAATATATATATATCCACTAAAAATTTTTAATTTTAATTAATCTTTCATCTTATGTGTAACTTTTTCTAAAATTCTTTTCAATTTAATGTTAATTTTATTTAGGTTAGTGGATAAAATTTTTAATATATTTTATAATTATTAATAATTTCGCAAGGTGAAGACAAAACTTTAAGAAAATCGTAATAAACTAAGATTTTGAGAATTATTATAAGATACAATCATTAAATTACAATAAATTATTAGTTATCTGGGGGGGTCTAAGTCGGTACCACTCAATTTTTGAAATCCTAAGTCGGTACCATATGAAAAAATTTTTTTTACCCCAAAATCCTAAGTCGGTACCACATAAAAAAAAATTTTTTTTTCAATAAAATTTTAAGTAATTATTAATATATTAAATATCTCAGCTAAGAATTGATTCATCAGATTTTTCATTTTGACATGTCTTCTTTTAAGAGCCTCCATTAAACAGTCATGCGAATTTTCATTACCTCTCAAATTTCTTGGACTTGTACTATCATCTTATTTCAACATCTTGACGTAATTTGTTTTCAAATTCTTCATCATAATCTTCATCATTATCATTTTCTTGATAATCACTTCTTAATATTGTTGTTGCTATTATTGATTAAACATATTAAATTTTAATTCCTCATGAACCCTCCTTTTATTTTATAATCCTGCTTATCTAAATGGCATATTTTAATAAGAACTAAAACCATCATGATGAATAATTGAACCTATCTATGAGTACTATTAAATTATTGCCCACAATATCTCTCTAGTTCTATTCTAAACAATGAAAACCTTAGCTTTTTTTGATTGTCTTTCTATCATACCAAATACCCAGATTTATCTCTCAATTCTACTACTATTTTTTTGTTGTTAAATTTAGCCTTCATCATAAAGAAATTTTCCATGAGTAAATAAACTTTCGTCTACTTCAATATCTCTTCATTTTAAATATGAAAAATATACAAATATTTTGGTACTTATTGTCTTACATCTTAAAATACTTTTCTTATTAACTTTTGATTTAATTTGTAGTTAAACAACTTTAAAATAAATATTAATTTTTTTTATGTGGTACCGACTTAGGATTTTGGGGTAAAAAATTTTTTTTCATATGGTACCGACTTAGACCCCCCCCCCAGTTATCTTAATATTTTTAAAAAGGAGCCAAGGAATAGGTATTTAATTAGTGTAAGTAATTAATTAATGATTTTATCCTTTAGAATATTATCTTAGAGTAAATCTTTATACTAATATCAAAACTAATACAATAAAATTAATAGATCGGTAAAATTATCAAACTTTTATAATATTCTAATATTAGAATTCAATATTAATTTTAAGATAAAAATTGATTTAATATGTCTCAAAAATGGCTTACGTTATATCCATAAATATGAATTTTAGACATCAGTTTAAGTTAAATTACATTGAGAAATACTTTGAAGAATTTGAGAAAAATTATTACTTTTGCATTACAACTACCTATTCAGCTATGACTACCGGTTCTTGACCAACAACAAAAAAGTGAAACCCCAATTTTTTAAACTAACATGTATTAGAAAAATTCTAACTGCCTTCAAATTGGTAGTACTGTACTTAGAACTTGAAGTTGAAATTCCTGACAATTTATGTTTGCACAATAATAAATAATTTTGAAGTATTTAATTAATTCAAAATTCAATAAAATTATAATGAATTTTACTTTATAGGATTATATTGTAGGCCCAACTCAAAAATAGCATTATGTTAAGTACTTTGAAAAATTAAATTGAATATTAGAAATCAAAAATTTGAGGCAAAATTTTTACTTTCTTATTATTTTAAAAAGACATTCAGATAAAATCAAATAAAATAGCAATAAAAAACAGCTTTAAAAGAAACGATAAATTTGAAAATATGCACCTTATTAGATAATTTAGAACTTTTTCATATAGAAAGTGCATAATATAACTTTAAATATATGCCATTAAATTCATTTAATTATGATTTTAATCAAAATCTGAACTGTCAATAATGGGAGATAATTTATTAACTATTTAATCTTAGAATATAACTATTTATAATAATATTGCAGCTGAATTAAAAAAATGTGAAAAACATAATATATATTTTTAAATCTTGAAGATAACATATTATTTCCTTCTCAAAGTATCATGTTCTATTTGATTTTTTACTAAACAAATTTCAATGATGAAAAAGACGTTTGATACTAAAAATAAATACATATTATTAGGAAACCCAAACATGAAATTAATTTTGACTAACTTCAAAATTGATATAAATAAGCTAGTTCAGATAAATATGATTAAATAGTTAAAGAAAATGAAGAATAATTGATTGATTTTTTTGTGTTTTAGTTATTGTAACTCATTTTAATTTATTTTGGAATTTTAATATAATTTAGTGATCTTAAATTGTTCTATTTTCGCGAACAATTATACGAATGAAATATTATCAACTTACTAACTATGCTTGCTATGCAAGTAAGATAAATAAAGCCTTTTAGTTTCTTAATATTTAGAAATCTTTTACTAAGATATTGGAAATATATTGAATTTTTCACAATCTTTATCAACCATCGTTTAAAGATCTTTGAAATTATGAAGAAAATTCAAATAGATTGAAATTATTCTACATTTATCATAAAAATTCTATAGAATTTTACTTACACATATTGATCTTAGAAGCAATAGATTTTGGGCATCCCTTTTATATTTGAGAATATGTAGATTATTTCTGTTTTAATTATCTAGCTATTAATTTTAAATTTCAAAAGTCCATGCATGATATTCAAGAGTTTAATTATTAACAAGAAAAATGTATTTACTTAAGTAGTAGTTAAATAGCATTTTAATATTATCAGAGTATTATAAATAAATAAATAAATAAAAATAAATTTAAGTTTAGAGGATTGATGCATCGTTTTTAAGAAGGAGAAAAACCATAAATAAATACTAGTAATTTTAATATTCATATATAAATTGGCTAGTTCGCTTTTGCAATTAAATAAGTAATTTTAATACTTCCATTAATATATTATCCATCTTTAAAAGATAGATCTCACTCAGTATTAACAATACCAATTACTTGTTGATCATGATCACTATCACAATTAGATGATATGAAAAATGTAACAAATTTGGACTGTGTAAGCTCAACCAAACACAATTAAAAACTATAAATTTTGGTAGTTACAATAACATAATATCATTTATAATATATATATATATATATATATATATATATATATATAGGGGTTCTCTCTTTGTTTTTTTTATATATGATCTATCTTTATAAAATACCTCAATGGAATTGCATCTCAAGTATATAAAGCAAAACTAGCAAGGTATGTTTATATCTATTTGGTAATAACATTATTGATAGATAGAAGAATTTCAGATTTATGTGAGTGATTCATTCCAAGTTGCTACAGTCATAATGTAAGAAATAAAATAACCATTATTAAAAGTCATAACTATAAATAATATATTGGTGCTTAAATCAACTAAATAAATAAATTCCTTAATAATCTTTGCTTTAATTTAGCAATAATAAACTATTTCTTAAGCTTTTAATTAAATCTAGATACAATCAAATTATTATTATTATTATTACTTAATTATGCTTTATTTAAATTTTGATATAAATAACTTAATCTTGCAACTGTACTATAATTATAATTATTTTACTTGCTGATTCATGCTTTTCAAACACATTAATCGTGACAAATTCTTCCTCTTCCGTAGTATAAATTGGCTGGAATTAATTAAATCACTTAATGTGTTATCTTTATATTTTGAGGAGAGGAGAATTATCTGTAATATAAGAATAAGAAGTAAGAATTGCTTTCATTTTAATCGCAAAAATGCATTATATCATAATAATAATTTTAATAATTTAATGTGATAATTATAAGTTAATGAAAAAAAGGAAGAATAATTTAAGCAAGTGTAAATAATCTTTTAGTATTTATTTTTGAATAAATTTAACTAGGTATATTATTTTGCTTTCATAAGTTTTTGCTTAATTTTAAATAAATATTACATTAGGAACTTAATATTCAATGTTTCATTACCTATGAATAATTGGTGGATCTATTGCTTCCTCAGTCTTTGTTTTTATGAAATTTCTTTTTAAGTTCCACAAGATTTTTGTCTTAAAACTGAATACTGTATTATTTTATTATTCTAGATGTTATTTCATGTTTCTATATTATATAGAGAGGATGACTGACCTAACTACTATTAATTTTCAACTTTGTTTAATTTTAAGGAGAAGATATTACTATAATAGACAGAAGGAATTAATTTCGAGTATCCTGAGAGCAAAGGAGTCTCTTCTTGTATAGATAATACTAATTGGAATACACATATACATATTCTATATATCTTCTTCAGTGTTGGAATTACGCTTTTTACTTTGCAATTTTGGGAAGTTAGGTCCTTATTTTAGGTTATAGGCATTTCTCAATAATCATATTTGCAATTGAGTGACGAAAAAAAGTAACTGAAGCTGTGAATTTTATATAGTCACCGCTTGAATATGCAAGTAAAAATTAAAGGATTGATAACCTTCAAAACAATTAACTGTAATATTGGCTTAGATATTAATTTTTAATGATATCCTGAGTCTATTTATTGAATCAAATAGACATAACTACACATTTTTTGAATTTTCTTATTGTATTTAAAGCAATATTTTAGAAAAAGTAAGCTATGATTCCTGAATTACTAATATAATTTTACATTTATTACTCAAAGACTTCATTTAAGCTTAATATGTGAAAATTACATTGGAATAACCTTAAATGATAAACATTTTTAAATAAATCAACTTGATTTATATGAGATATCTGTTTTCTGTATTAAGATTCGTTGCCATTTCTTAAAATAAAATTCTTATTCTCCTGCAGACTCATAACATATAACAGATTCCATTGATCCAGTGATAATTAACTTCCGTCTAAATATTATCAACAACAACTTGTGTCAAATGATTTCTCGTTTTAGACATGAATTTATTGCTATAATTTATAACAAGATATAAAAGTAAATTAAAGTAATTAACAAAGTTATATAAAATTTATAAATACAAACCTATGAGGCTCTCAATAACAATGAAAAAGAACAACTTGAATAATATCATAGCAATAATATATATCAATCTTGTATTTTATGGAATTGGCAGTGCTTGCCAATAATTGGTGTGTAACTCAATCAAATTAAAATCCCTTTGGTCATAAGCTATGCTGTTGCATTTAAATTAGTTACAACTATGCATGCACTACTCAATCACTTCATTCTTCAATTATTGACTGTGAATTATAGAGAGACTACTTCAAATTATTCGTGAAATGAAAGCCTTGCTGACTTTAATTTCGTGCTTAATATTCAATTCAAACACTAATTATGTGGAGACTACACTCTATCCATTGGTTTTGTCAAGAACTTCTTTGCTATTACCACTATTTAATTCACATATTTTATTTTGAAATTTATTAATATAATACTGGAAGTTACTTAATAATTGAAATTATAATATTATAATAAGTAAGTTCAATAGTTAATTAAATAATAAAAGTAACTCTCAATTGTTCTCTAATAAAGATAAATAATAAATCACATTAGTTATAGTTACTTCTTTTATTATAAACTTTTATAGCAATTACTTAGTTAATTAACAATAATATTAATGTTTAAAATGAAATCCATTTTTCAGTAAATTTTTAAATGTTTGTTAAACTTTAATTACTTGAAGAACTAGAATTTTATTAAAAATATATTGACTATTAATCAAAGTCTTATACTTAATTCAATTTAAGCTTTAAATTTAATGCAAGTAGAATAAAAAATTAAAGCCAATGAACAGGAAGAGTGATAAAGAAGCATAAATTAAGTTATTTTTCATTCAAATGATGATTTTATAATACATAAAATTGTGAGTAAATGTCAAAGAAAATATTTTAAGTAGACGATGAATAAACCTTATAAATAATATTTGCTTATAAATACTATAGAAAATAAAGTTTTAAATATGTGCTCTTATAATGAAAATACGAATATTTATGAAATCAGCATTAAATTGAATTCTAAGAGAACAGAGATACTTTTTCAACAATTGCAATTAATTGAGTAGCCTGAACTTGCTAAGCAAAATAGTGAAACTTAGAAACTATTTATGAGCATGAAGAGATTAATCGTACAACAATAAAGAAGTTGTATTTATGCACTTTACATTCATTATTATGACCTTTCTAGTCTCAGCATCGAATTGTTATCAATGATCAACAGTAATACTCTATGGACCAACAATTAATCATTTTCTGCTGTAAGACTAGCAATTAATAATATAATATAAAATAGAATCCATAATTACTTTAATTGTCTCTTCATTCTACTCCTAATTTTAAATCACCTTACCACATAAACTTAGCTGTTTCCCATCTTCGTCCAGAAATTCTTGAGATTTTGGTCTTCTTACGATGCAACTCATGCTATTAAATATGCTAAAATATTAAATTTATAGATAAATATAATTTTTACTATTAGTATAGTTATTGTTAAAATAAAGTTTTAATTAATTTCATTGTTGAAAGACATTCTTAAATAAATCTAAATCTATTCACTGAGATTTTAATAAAAGTTCAATCATTTTTGAATAATCTTGCCTGAGTGAATTATTCATACTAATTATCGAAAGTTATGTAATAATTAACACTTTTATATCTATAATATATTTTAAGCCTCAATTTCAAAGATTAATGCATAAATTTGGAATGAAATAGTAGGTTAATTTAATTTTATATAAATTGACTTTACGAAAACTGAATAAAGAAAAGAATTTCAAAAACAACTATAATTCTAATATCATAGATAAAGGTACTAGTAAAAATATAAATTTTTAAATAAGTATTAGATGAAAATGTGTTAGAAACTAAATCTAAAATATATAAATCAATGTATGTTTAAATGTTTAATAAATTAAAACATAAATAATTTATGTTTATAACTAAGTAAATAGTTTTGTGTCATTTTTGTATTTTAATCATCTTTTACTCAAATGCTTTCCTGCTTTATTTTATCATTATTACCAATTTCCCACTAAATTATTAATTTCATATTTTTAACTCTTATGTAATATCCTACTATGTTTTCATTAAATTAAATTGTTTATTTAAGTTGTTAATTCACTATTTATTTTTCCCAACTTAAGAACTTGGCTTCCATATATAAATATTTAAAAGAAGCTGATGTATTTTCAGTAAACAACCATTAATAAAATGACTGAAAGAGAAGAAATGAAAGAATATTTTATATTAATTACTTAAATATAAATTTATCTCAACTATTTTGGTATCAGGTCAGACCACCGTAATAGTAAATAGCAAAGGCATCTCTCAAATAGAGGAAAATGGATTTACACTATAAAAAACAGCATTAGCTTTATATGATACTTATATTTAATAAATCTTGACTAGAACTATTAATAGGATGAATAAATGTACTTAGGCGCTCTGATAAATTGCAAAGGGTATCAAGAAAATCAAAATACTTCATTATTTCTGTACTTAGGATTCAATTTTATCTTGGAACGTCCATCTTCATTCGTTTTCTCTCTGATTAATTCGAATAGTGAGCAGATCATATATTAATTTTAAAACTTAGCTTACTATTTTTCAAAACGTGCAGGAATTTGCCACTTTAATGAGAAAATATTTCACTCTCAGTTAATAATGAAGATTATATATTAGAGATATAAGCCAATTGATTAATCAGTAATCGATGAATAAAATGGTAATCTCTCGTCTTATCAAGAAAATTATATAATCTAGATAATTCGAATGATAAGAACGATTTGAATGTAAAAATAATGATGCAATACAGTTGTTGAAAATGTACTATCCTCAGGATAAACGGAAAGGAGACAAAAACTTATGATTGAATTGATTAAAATTGATAATTTTCATGATAAATTTTGGATAAATAAATTAATGTATAGTAAAAATAATTAATCTAATTTAAAATAAAGTGTTCAATTTAATGTTTAATATAAATTAAAGTTAGTATTAATTTTTTTATATCTGCAGAGAAGATTCCTGATTCAATAGCAGTGATATAAGAGTTGTTAAGCAGAAGAGCAATAATTTGACTTAGAAAAATATATTTGTTCCAGTCTATTTAAATAAAAAATATGGATGATAGTAAAGATATGCTTAATTTGTATAATTTCAAGAGTCTTGATTGGTTACAAATTTGTGGACATATATATTAAAAGTTGAAGTAGTTATGTAGGAAATTATTCTTGAAGATCGAAATAAGCATCTCAACACTGTGTGAGATAAAATATACTTAATGTATTAATCCTTTATAAAAATAGAATTTTTCTGCGATAAATCGAATAAGCACATGATTTATTCTCAAAGTCAATAATAATAATAATAATAATAATAATAATAATAATAATAATAATATGATCACATTGAGGTCTCTAGGACCCCCGATCTATAATATTTTTCAATATATATAAGGGACTAGCCCTTTTAATTAGTTAATTTGTTTGTGTTTTTAGTTAACTTTGGACTTTAACATAATTCACAAAACTTTTCTCAAAGTCAATATTATTTTAAGCCATTGCTCGAGCGCACTTGGGATTAATTAAATCTTACATATCATCTTTTGAATACCCATAATATATGTCTTATATGCTCATTCAAAATACCAAAACCCCTTAATGAGGTATATAAGTGATTTGATTTGTAGTGTATAGTTGGGGTCTTATTTGGGTTAGTAAAGAAATTAGGTCAAATTGAAAAATGAGAAATAGAAATTAGCAAAATTTATGGTCGATTTATGAGGAGTAATATTTAGATTTACTGCTTAAGCTTAGGTATGGTACGTGCATTAATATAGACTAAGCCAAACCTGTACTAAATTATGCAGCAATAGCAAAGTTATTACGCAAGAGTGCCTCAACTGTTAGGTATCACTGCTTGCTAGCTGTTTAGCATTTTAATTCTGGTTGTTGAACGCATCCTGCAAGAAAATAAAAGTTCTCACAGGTCCATATTGATTATCTCTGTGACTATAAGACATTTAAGTATTGGGCACACATTCCTCTTGACTAACGAGCTATCATGTTTCATCTCATGTTTCCCGACATGCGTATTAAACTATAGACAACATTTATAGAAGAAATGGTATTACTTTCAAGGCAGTCAACAGAGTGAAGAGAGTAATTGATTTTACAATGCAATTTTATAGTTTTAATTTAAACTTTATATATGATTAGATGTAGAGAGCTATTACTAGTAATATGAAGTTCATACACGCTGATGAAGCTGTGTTTAAATTCAACACCTTTATTAATTAGTCCTGGTATAAAGTATGATAACATAGAAGTTTATGACTAAATTTGAAGGTTTTCACCCATGAAATTTTAGCATGTATTAGCGAAGATTCAAGTCAATAAAGTTATGATATTCATCCTCGCTCTATTAAGCGAGAGCTCGTGCTTTGTTCCAAAGTAAGACATACTTTCCATATCGCACTCTAAGATTAGTGCAGCAACTGCCCATAAATCCCACTGAATTGAGCAATTAGTCCACTTTTCCCTGATTGTAAAGTACCCTGGAGTACCAAGTTCTGGTGCTAAAGTAACAATATCCTATCTTAATCAATGACGACTATTTCAAATGGGCAGAGATTTAACATAACATTTTCAGGCTTCAAATCTCTATGCACATACCCAAGTTCAAGAAGCTCTTATACACCCTTAATCATTCTGACAGTATCTCATTTAAATCATCTGGGTATCTATTTTGATAGAGATACTCTCTCAATGTCATTTCAAACCTTTTAAGTCTTAATGCAACAAAATCATGCCCAAGAATAACTCCATCGAGTCTAAGTAAGTTTTTAAACTATTTCTTCAAAGCTCTCTCAGTACTATGTATTCATTTGCAAACTCATTTTAATATTGCTCGTTCTTAATGAGATACTTGAATGGATATACCTTATATGCGAATTCATAAGCAATTATAAGTTTTACCTTGTTAGGTACGTCAATATTCAAATATTTTTCAATACAGTTGCTTATGTCGACTGCATTTAATGCAGGTATATACATTGCTCTCTCTTATAAGCAAGCTATATACATACCATTTGCTGGTTGTTTCATTGACTCAAACCGCTTCTATCTCTTAAGTCTATCCTACTGTTCTTTTTGTGACTCAAGAGAGTTATTTTTTCTTTTAGCAGGTACAAGCTTTTAAGTTTCCTCATCTTTAATCAGGAATTCGCTTAAATGATGCTTTTTCATATGTCTCTTTAATTTAGCTGAGTGAGTATAAAACTTCATGCAGGTAGTGCATTAATATCTACCATCTACTTTATCATGGTTGAAGTAGATCTTAGCTCTAACAGAGTGTACCTCTTTGATGTATCTCTTCAAGCTAGACTCAGTTGAGAAGAAATTTTAGCAGTCTTCACATTAAAATTTTTTAATTTTTTCTATTGGTTGCTGTTCCTTATCTTCCTCAACCAATTCAACTTATGTTTAAACTCCCATCTCAGCACTCTACTTCTTGTTTTAAACTTAAATTTTAAAGACCTCAGCTTCAAACTCTAGAGCTCTTAGCTCTACCTCCTTTTCAATATAAATTACTTCTGGTTTCTTGGAGGAGCCAAAGTTGAGCAATTATTAACATGTTCCAAGAGAAACTGCCTTACGATTTAAGTCAACCGCCATGTTTAAATTCAAATTTAAATTTCTATTATTAATAAGTAAAAACCTCACTGGCTATACTAACTTTGGGGGGGAAGTTTCCTGCACTCGAGGAAGTTTCCTGCACTGTTTTTTTCTTAATGTTAAATTTAATAAATTTTACATAACTTAAAAAATTTAATATTTTTATGACTCATTAAATATTAAGAGCACATTGTTTATCATTGAAGTAGCTCAAGAAAATATAGTCTAACATTATATAGGCATGGTAAGAAATAGATAAATTTAATCAGAATCATATTAACAATTGGATATAATATTTGGAATTACTTTAGTAAAGCAATATAATATTTAAATGACAGAACCTACAATTATCAGATGAAAAGTGTCAAAGTTTTTGGAATCTAAAGATAGATATTGACTATTGATTAATAAATTAAAGTATAATTATATAATTGAAATTAGTCCTGAAGTTGGTTGATAGTTGTTATAAAGAATTATTAAATTCAAAAATATTAAAATTTAAAAAATTAAAAAAAGTGCAGGAAACTTCCCTAAAATTTTTTTTATCATAAACCAGTGCAGGAAACTTCCCCCCCCCCCTAACTTTGTATAGGAGCAGGCATTGCAACAACAATGGTTGATTCTTAGGTGTTAGACGTCATATTTATACTTAGTTTATAACTATAAATTTTCTAATTTTATGCTTAATATTTTTAATTTTGGTACCAACTGAGAATAAATTCAGGTTGGTACTGATACCAATTAGGTTTTGAACCATTGGAACTTTTACATTAAAACCTCATTAGTTTAAAACTAGGTACTAATTAAGATTTGGTACTATTAAATTGGTACCAATTAAAATTTAAACGGATTTAGTACCGGTACTAATTAAATTTTAACAAATATGGTACTAATTTAATGGAACTAAATTGATAAAAATGGAGCTCCATCTCTGAAGTTTGTTACAGCTTCTGCAAACTTTCTCCATGTATCTATGCAAGGTTGGCCTCCTATAAGATGCCCATATTTAATAGTAATATTTTAAACAATAGGATCCAGAAATCAATCAATTATAATTTGAAATTCATTAATAGGAAGAGGAACAAAGATGGAATCACTCAATGATCAAATGAAAAGAGTCGAGGCTCAAGAAATGATCTCAAGATTCAGAAGTAAGGAAAATCTTTCTCGATATCTAACTTTACATGGTAATATAACTTGATGACTATTAACATATTATACAGTTGGTTTATTCCTTCCAGCGATGGAAGGTACCAAAATTTCATTCTTGAAAGCAATACTTTGTGAGGAGAAGAAATCTTTTAAAAATAAAGAGATTAAACTAATCGTATTTCCCAACTACCCTGAGATTTCAGTCACTAATCTTTATGAAGATGCCATGCAAGATGAGGAAGTTGTAGTTTATCTTCCTACCAAGAAACAACTCTCTAATAAACTACCAGAGAGGAACTTTTTCTTTGGGTATCTTGGTACAATAAAAGAGGAGTATCTCAGAGAAATAATTGAAGAAGCTCATAAGAAACGATATTCTATCTCTCATGAAGACTAGAAGAAGCAAGGCATTTTAATAAGCTCAACTTGGCTAGAGGAACTTAAGAAGCATCCTTATCTTTCAAGTAAGCTTTGACATATAACTTTGTAGGAAAATCTGGCACTGATATATATCTTATGAAAGAGCATGCAAAGGTTCACAGAGAAAGAAAGTCGCAGACAATACATTAAGTTAGCAATAGACTTTATAAAAATGTTTAAAAGCCAGATGAAATGAACATAGATGCAGGAGCTGGCACTAAGAGAAGAAATATGAGTCCCAAGCAAGCCATAAGAAGAGGAAAGATAGAGAAGCTAAATCCTTTATGGGCCAATTTAATATGTGAAAATATTCATTCGTTTAAATCTAAAACTTATTTAAAAACATTCATTCTTCCCTAACTCGCACAAATTGTTGTCTTATTTACGCTCACTCTCTTACAGCTGCTTTGAATTAAGTCTACTGTATCGATGGGCAAGTCATGCATAAGATGATACAGCAGCTTCTTGTAGTGAGTATTGATTTAACTCCAGTAGAATATAATTCCATTAAATTGTTGACTATAAGTAACGTTATACACAGGAGTTATGTTTAGCTCTTCATAAGCTTTCTTAGACTCCTTAGTCATATGAACTGATAAGTTATCAACAAACAAGATAATTTCTTAGTTGCAATACTTCTCTATGAGCTTATGCAAATACTCGATATCCTGCTCTCGCTTAATAGAGCGAGGATGAATTATAAAAAACCATTCCTGTCAAATTCTCAATATAAGGAAGTGGTGAAGGTGCTTAGAGCGTTCCTTATCCTTTCCATTTTTTATAAATATAAAAATATAAATAAATTAATATCACATTTAAATATTAACTATCACTGTAATACTCATCGAGAGACAGCCTTTTGAAACATTGTCTCGAGATACAACGTTTTAAAAGGTTGTCTCTCGATCGTATTTTTAATATATATTAGTATTTCATATTTAAATTCTTTTAATCTAAATGGAATTAACTTAAATAAAAAATGATTTAGAATAATGATCTATTTTGTTATTTAAACTAATTTTTCCATTAATACAATTAAAGACTCAATAAAAGGCACCCTAAAAATCCATAAGGATTTATGCTTAGTTCCTTAAGGATTTGAATATATTTGCAAAGATTATTACTAAATTATATAAAACCTTAATTAGCTCATATTAATCACAAGTTAAAGTATCATTATATATAACCATAATATAGTTAAATAGACAAAATCTCAATATAATGAGTCGAGAGACAACCTTTTTAAACGTTGTCTCTCGTTCATTTTTACAGATAATTTTTCTACAACAATAACTCTAGCTACTGTCAAGATTATGAATAAATTAAGCTATCAAAATTTCATATGATTTGGATACTTATAAATGACATAAGCTTCTAGACTTGAATCTTCGCTAATACCTGCTAAAATTGCAAGAGTGAAAACCTTCACATTTAGTCATAAACTTCTATGTTATCTTTCTTTATACCAGGACTTATTAATGAAAGTGTTGAATGTAAACATAGCTTCATCAGCGTGTTTGAACTTGATATTATTAGTAATAGCTCTCTACATTTAATCTTATATAAAGTTTAAATTAAAACTATAAAATGGCATTGTAAAATCAATTACTCTCTTCACTCTGTTGAATGCCTTGAAAGTAATATCATTTCTTCTATAAATGTTGTCTATAGTTTAAGGAGAGATACGCATGTCAGGAAACTTGCGATGAACTATCACAGCTCGCTGGTCGAGTGGAATGTGTGCCCAATACTTAAATGTCTTAGAGTCACAGAGATAATCAATATGGACCTGTGAGAACTTTTATTTTCTTGCGGGATGCTTTCAAGTGCCTTAGTTATAATGTTAAACAGCTAACAAGCAATGATACTTAACAGTTGAGGCACTGTTGCGTAATAATAACTTTGATATAGCTGTATTCAGCACTTATTTGACTAAGTCTATATTAATTCTTGTGCCATACCTAAGCTTAAGCAGTAAATCTAAATATTACTCATTATAAATCGACCATAAATTTCGCTAATTTCTATTTCTCATTTTACAAATTGGCCTAATTTCTCTACTAACCCCAATAAGACCCCAACTATACCTTACAAATCAAAGCACTTAAAAACCTCTTAAGGGGTTTTGGGGTTTTGAGTCATCACCAATGTCTTATATGCCTATAAAATATATCCTTTCAATTACTTGCTTGCTGATGATTAGTTATAAATGGAATTTGCTTATGAGTATTATTCTCTTTAAAAGGCAAAGTTTAGAGAGTGTAAGCATATTATATAGTTAGATGGCATATTACTATGTAAAGATCATGCAGCATTTTGATTTCCTCTCCTACAGAGAATTTTTATCTGATAACGGCTGCCAAAGATAAATTGGCTAGATCGTGCAGCAGATAGTGGAGAGTATTGAAGAGCTTCATAAGATTGGTTTGGTACATAGAGACATAAAGCCAGAGAACATCATGATGAACTTTCAACCTCTTAGAATTTATATTATTGATTTCAACATAGCTCAAATAGTGCAAGCATCAGCATTAGGAAATGTATACGGCACTCCGGTTATTTCCCAGAAAGAGATAATTGGAGAGACGGAGACATTCAATGGGATATCTTGGCTCTAGCAGCAATAATAATAGAGAGTGACATGACAAGAAACGGTTACTTTAGCTGCAAGAGTGAGAGAGATTCTAAGCAAAGGATCAAGTAATATTTAGAAAAATAAAAGATAAATAGAGACTTAAGAGAACTTGCGTACTCAACTATTATCAAGCCACGCTAAGAGAATTAAGTTACAATAGATACAATCAAACAGCAACTTAGAAAGATAAAATTTAGAGAACTGCTACATGATTCAAAGCTTATGTTTGTGCGAATTATTTTAAAAACTCGCTTGCTATACTCACTTAAATTACTAATATTTAAACAAAAACCACTACATAAACCCTATTAAAACCCTAAAAAAGTATGCTTAATTTGCCCACTTATATAATTCAAAAACTCAATCAAACTACTGAAAGGCTTTTGAATGACGCAAAGTGTTTTTGATCTGTATAAAGTTTAGTATGACAACTATTTTAATTTAATTGCTAGTAATGGCAGTTTAGAAGTAATGAAATTAATAAGTTTAAGAAAGGTATTGTAATATTTCCATCAGATAAATATTATTTTTTCACAAAAAATAAAATGTTGCTAATTATTGAATAAACATCAATTCTAATATCTCTAAAGATGTTAATTGTTTCATAAAGAAAAAATCATAAAACACACAGATATTTTAGTCTCAAGCAATAAAACATTTTATATTTTTTATTTGGTTTTATCTATTGGATAAGTAATTGGAAGTAGTAATTTAAGATATGGAAATGAGGGGTTTTGGGTCGAGCATGGAACTTTGACAGAATTAATTAATATGCCACATAAATCTAACAAGAAATTGAATTGTACAATATATAACTAAGTCAAATATATTAGTTTTAATTTTATTCTTGACATTAGCTCAATTATTTTTATTATTCATTTATGTTTATATAACTTGTACATACATGCTTGTGATTGTTTATCTAATTTTATTCAAATTAATTCTTTTTGTCAGTCTTACACTTTTTAATGGTTAACTTCAAGTTCCTTTTTTCTTGATTAAAATTTTCTATTGAAATGGAGGTTGGTTCATGATTGCTATCATTACAGATTATTATAGCTTTTATCGTTATTTTCTTTTCTTAGAGAGCTAGATTGTTTCATAGCTTAAATATCTATTTATTTCTTCATAAACCTTTTTAATCATTTTATAATAGATATAAACTCCAATAAACTTGAATATATTAGTTTTATATCATAAATACAACTTAAATAGCTAGCTAAGATTCAAGATCAAATTGAGTATCATATTATCCTTCTGAATTGATTAGCAAATAATAATGAACTTATAAGCAACATTAAAATGTTTGGGGTTTACACTAAACATTGCTATTTGACTAGTATTGATCAAACAAGCGAGTAGACATAATGATAAGTTCTGTTAAGCTTGGACTTCTAATATGATATATATATATAAATTGTAGTTTTAGGCATTAGTTTAAAATACAACAACATATTTTATCAAGCAAACATGGAAATCTAGGTGATTCATATTTAAGTATTATACTAAATTAAATATAATTATTTATTTAATATTAAATTAAATAAGTTTCAACTAAAAGAGTACTAGACCATGTAGCCAACTTAACTATCTAATAGTCATCTCAAATATTAAATCGAAAGAGGTATTTCGCGAAGTTATATTTTAGATAATGATAAACCAATAATAGTAAAGAAATATATAAAATATCTCATTTTTATAACTAATAAATATTTATATTTTAGGATTAGAATCTTATACTAGGAATAAAATTATCTAGTTTATAATAATTATTCTGGGAATTGACAACTAAATTCATCACAGTATCACTATAATAAATAAATGAAAAAGAAAGAGATCAAAAACATAGTAATGCTCTATTTGAACAGAGTTAAATGATTTACTAGTGATGAATTGCTGCCATTAAACACATTGTAAGATAATAATATGTTCTTACAATAAGTTTGGGGGGGAAGTTTCCTGCACTTTTTTTATTTATATGTAAAACTTAATAAATTTTACAAAAATAACATTATGTAACATTTTTATGACCCTTTTATATTAAAAGGATATTTATACATCATTTAAGTAGTTCAAGAAATTATAGTCTAAGATTATATAGGTATGTAAAGAACAAGATAAATTGAATCAGAATTTCATTAAAAATTGGATAAAATATTTGGAATTACTATGAGTACAGAAAAAAATGGTTTAAGACAGAAACCTAAAAATATCAATTGAAATATGTCAGAGTTATTAGAATCTGAATAGAGATATTAAATAATCAATAAATAAATTAAGTTTAATTTTATCATAAAAATTAGTTTCAAAGTTGGTTATAGTTGTTATAAAATTAATTTTAATAATAAATTTTTTTTTTAAAAAGTGCAGGAAACTTCCCTAAAATTTTTTTTTTTTCATAAACCGATGCAGGAAACTTCCCCCCCCATAAGTTTATTATGCTACTCTGTGTCTATATTTACCTCTTGTTTTTTTACTGTTTTTTCTATGAACGGTTGAATTAAAAATAATTTTCCTTCTTATGATTTCAGATATTTCTAAACAGTTGTGTATATTGCAGTATGCTTAGTCATACAAGACTATATTATAGGAAGGACATTCACTTCGAGCACCCTTTTCATATTACAATTATTGTGTTTGATAATCAAATGAAAACTATAAAGTGGAGTATTTAAATCTTTTAGAAGTTGAGTTCTTTCTAGTTCTCAGTAATTTAACAGGCAGTTTTATTTAGAACCACTAAGTAAATCTTATTTCTTTATATTTAATATGGTTTGTTTCGTCATTTAGATTGCATGCTCGATAAAAGCCAAAATAAATCAATTTGTCAATAAAATTATGTGATAAAATACTAAATGTTGCGCAGTAGCAAATACATAATTCTAAACTCTTACTAATGCCAGATCTGAAAATATTTATAATTAATAAAGAATGGTTATAACTATTTCTAGTGTGAAATAACTGCTTTATTGCAAATACCAGCTAGCTTAGTAAGTCAAACATTTTGGGCATGAAAATTTACATTTAGATCTGAGAGTTAATGATAGATAATTTTATTTTTCTTCATTTTAAGTTGTTTTAGATATAATTTCATTACTAACACATAACTCTGGGATACATTGATAGGTTATAGAGAGGTTAATACTATATTATCTCCAATAAAGATAAGTTTATCATAGTTCAGTTAAAATTCATTCTATTCAGCTATTTATATAGAAACAATGAATCCATGCATCCTACCTCATTGCATTAAGCACACTACAGATTATTCTAAAATTATAAGGAAAATGCAATTAATAGTTAAACTACAGTGTTCATTTCAATATCCAAATAAACTTTGCAAAATCAGCATTTCAATTTACAAAGATTTTAAATTTAACTCACTTAATAAATATTGACTATTTATGCAACAATTTAAGAATAAATGTTAATCATTTATCTTTTGATTATTCAAGAGTTATATGTGTATCTTCATTATGAACAAATAATTAAAAGAAAGGTATGAACTATTAGTTTATCAATGACTTAACTAAATTTAATGAAATTGAACCACAATATAATACTATATTAATAATAAATTACAATTATAAAAACAATGTAAGAGAACAGACATTTCTATTGTATATAGGATATATAAAACACTCACTAAAAGCTTTTATAATGAGATTATTAATAAATTATTATATTAATTTAGAGTATATTAAGAAATTGGGGAGATAAATAAAACTATAATTAGTCTGTTGATAAATAACAGTAATTAAAAGAAACACTTTTATTCACTAAAAATCACAAAATGAATAATTAATTATTTGTTAAAATATTAAACATTAAAAAATTATAACTTAAGCCTAATTAGTGTTGAGATCATAAAGAGTAATGTGCTTTATCATAGCAATAAATATAAAAATAATAGATTAATACTTATTGCACACAGCGTTATTGATGTTAACAACACGACTCAAGTTGAAGTTTAGATCACTTGAGTGAGGTGACAATTTGCACATAACATTATCTCACTGTTGAGAAATTGACTGTGATAATTAACAAGGTCACAAATGTTATATGGTTATAGTTATTCTAGTCAACGGGAGTCGATTCGGGGATTATATTTTACTGTGTTTTGATATTCAGTCCTAATGTTAGTAGGAGGTTTACTAACAATGAATGTTTCCTTAAAGAATAACAGAAGCCTTGATGCATTCGCATCACCTTAAGCAATAATTTCAGCAACAATAAATAAGCAACCGAGGATCATTCTTATGTTCCTCTTTAGATACATTTTTACAGCGGTTGTAATAAGTACTATGATGCTGTAAAATATATTAAGGGGAGTATTTTGTTGCATCGGTAAAAGTATCTAGATTTATTAATTTACTTCTGTTCTTTGCAATGATAATTTCAGGAATATCTCTTGACTTGACTACTTAGTCATTCCAGTGCAAATTTCTCATGAGAAAATAAATTTTATGCGACCCTGATACCCTTTTAGGAAATGTTTATTATTAGTAACTGGATCTTCAGCATACAAAATGATGTATGGCAAATTTTTTTGTCAATATTTACTCCCAATATGAATACTCATGCCTCAAGCAACTATAAAATCTAACTACTCAGAGTATGTAGTATGTAAACTATCGCAAGATAATTCCATTACACTAAGATATTTAATAAGATATTGTTATTCGCAAATTCCTCCCCTGACTTGAAGTACATTTTGAGATTCTTTGTTTTCAAAGGCAGAATTGTGAGTCTACGATATTTTAACTTTAGAGAATTCAAAAAATTATCACTACTATATAAGAATTAAAAGTTATGGCCTTTACATCAAACTCTTTGCCTCTACCATTTTTGCTTGTTTATTTTTATAAAATTGTTTTTTTATGAAAGTATTACATATAAATAAAAGACAAATTTACAGAATTATTATATCCTCTAATATAAAATCAACAGAGAAAAGGACAAATATTAAATCATAATATATATTATTTTAAGTTAAGGCTTTAAGCAAAGATTTATATTCAAAATAGAATAAATATGCGAAGATATTAATTAAAACTAAATGTTAATCTATTAAATATAACATTTACAAAAAAAATTAACAAACACAGAATGGGTATACTAAACGCACCAGACCGAGATCTGATATATACATTAGCTGAAAACGAAAATTCCACTCAGCTAGCTCACATGACAACATAAATTATCAGACACAACAAAGATCAATGGGGACTACACATATTAGAAGCTATAACATTCATTATTAAAAGAATCGTCAAGAAAGGACACGAATATATTAACCAGTACTAAGTAGAACTCAACAAACTATAGTACCTACCTGAAAATGAAGAATCGACATACTAACTATGGATCATGTAAACTTACCAACTACTCAGACTACTAAGAGTAAACAACAAGTTCATTAAACCCTAAAAAGAATAACAAAAGAGACTAACGATGGAAGAGACCAATGATCATCCAGCCCCATCTCCACACCCAACACAAATAAAACAAACAATAACTGTGGACTTCTCAGACCAAAAGAAGAGAACCCTTCAGCTTGATAACAATAGCGAACTTTACTACCCATAGGAGAAACAGCAACTAACCAAAGCACAAAAAAAGATAGAAAGAAAATCATCTTCGAAGACGACGATGACTCCAACTGGAGCGACGAAAATAAACAAATCTACAGTACCGAGTCATACAGAGAAGACTCAATAGAACAAACTCTCCTAGAATCAGACCACCATTACCAAATACCCCAAGGGACTAGGTAATACTACAAAGATCTCAGTGAAGCACTTAAATTAAATTAGTACTAAATAGGAAAAAATTAATTAATAGAAGTTGATCAAAATATTAATTAATAATAATAAATTATAAAAGAAGACTTACTATATATTTAGTAACAAATTTCCACAGCTGACCTCTAACTAAGACTAGACAACAGAGAAGCTTGTATCTCCATCTGGGTATTATGTTCCAACTCAACATTCTTTAACACTACTAACCACTTCGCTAACGCACTGATGGTTTTCTCACCACTTGACCAGGACACAGCAAAAGGAATCTACAACCAAAATCACATAGCACTCACAACTACCATCAACAACCAAATCGGAGTAGCAGTGTCCGCAGACATACTATAGATGATCAGACAATTTGCCCTAATTATTATGAAAAACACAGAGGCAAGTTAAAAAAGCTGCATCTTAATCAACATCCAACCTGAAGAATTTACCATCAGGATAAAGATCCACTTAAAGTGCCTTCAAAACATGCATACTTTATAAAAACAGACATAGTTCAACTCCTCACCACAAAACTCAAAAAGCACATAGCTCTCAAAGAAATTAACTTCTCAATAAGAATCTAAGCACTAGATAAAAAACTCAGATTCAAAGAATCTGGAGATATCATCCAAATTCTCAACTCCAAGATACACTTCAAAAAGCAGAGTAATGGATCAAACAAAAGCAAGAAAAAGAAAGGAAACAACAGAAGAGGAAGAAGATGAAAACTTAGTATATCTTGAACAGAAAGTTCTAAATTAATTATAAAGGGCTTGTCCCTTACATAGTGATAACCACTATATTCATCCGGGGGGCCTTGATCCCCCAATGAGGATTAATTATTATTATTATTATTAAATATAACAGCATTAATTGAATAGAATCATACAAAAATTCAATAAATAAAATATTATAATTTTATAGTTTAATCTTTTATAAATCTAATAATAATCAATATATTCAGTGACAGTTAAATAGTCTATAGCCTTTTACTGCATGTTTGAGTGTTTTAATAGTGTATATTAAGCATTTTAATTAAAATTCTATATGTAACTAAATTTTGAAATTTAGTTATACATGTAAATTAAATTATTAAATATATGTTCAATTATCTAAAAATTATAATAATTTTTGAATCTGTTAAATATAATATTTCACACATTATTTACAGTTAGGGAATCAGAGTTCTAACTAATTTAGCTTTAAATATGTTTAAATTATTTTTTAATAATAGATTTTATTTATAATTTAATTAAATATTAATGAATATGATTGTAACAGTTTAAAAGTGTAAAAATTTAATCAATTTAATTGAAAATTGTAGTTAGGAGTTTTATATTTCGGTAATTTATTTTCATAAACATTTTTATAAAATTGATAAAATTATAGCATAATTAACCCATTAGTCTATCATTTTAATGATGCCTGGTTTCTTGTTTAAAACAAAAATTAAATTAGATTTTAAAATTAATTAGAATCAAATCATTTTAAGTCGAGGATGTATTAATTAGATAAATATCAATCATTACTATTTACAGAATTAAAAGTTGCTAGAATCTTTAAATTAATAATTGAAGATCATTATATACGCTGATTTTACAAATATGTAGGGCTAAAGACCAGATTTAAAAAAGTTATCTACAATTCTGCTCTAGATCAAAGATCTAAAAATATGAAAGCAAGTATTTTTTTCTCACTCATTAATATCATTTCAAAAACTATAATTAACTCTATGAAATTCATCTAAAAAATATACAAATATTTTATTTATCATCGCTGCTATTAATTCAAAACAATTAACACTTAGAATTAAAGTCAAGTCAAGTAAGTGAAATTGATCAATAAACATATTTCTTATTAGAATTAAGACTCATTTCTAGTATTTGAAGAAGTAGAAATTATTATGAAAATTTTAATAATAATTAATAATACAAACTGCATAATTACAATCTTTTTTTTTAGTATATATACAATTATCTAATAAAAGCAATATGTTATTTTTATTTCTTTAAAAATAAGTTGTAATTATATATTTATTAATTATTACCTCGGTAATTTATTCATAGTAAACTGCCGATTTAATTCCAAATCTTTTAAATTTAACCAATATTAAATGCTTTTAAATTTACTTAAATAGAAATTTCATAAAACAAGTCAAATAGATAGAAGAATATAACAGTAATGAAATTTTAAGATTCAAATTAAAAGTAAAATATTTTGGGGAGGAAGTTTCATAAAGGTAGTTTTCTTTCCCCTTCAGAAGTTTCCTGCCCCTATACATGAATATATAAAAAAAAATTATAAATTTCTTAAAATCTTTAACATCAATAATGATTTAATTATTTATAACCTAACATAAAATCTCATTTCTATATCTTGAGAAGTATAAATAATTTATTTAAAAATTAAATATTTTTGGCTAAAAAAATATGATAAGAGTAAAATAGAAAATTAACACTGTTATTGCTAAAATGTAAAAGGTAAGCTCATAGAACATAAATATATTAGATTATAAGACATAACATTAAAACTATAAGTCACAAATGATAAAATATAAATTTTGATAAACTTAGCCACTAAACTTAAAGTCTTAATGATAAATAGGATTTTTATCAATAAACAATAGAAAATAAAATAAAGATAAGAAAGAGATGAAATAAATTTAATAAAAATACTAAATATTATTTTAATTATTAAAAAAATGAAAAATTAAGAAAAAAACAAAGATTAAAAAAATAACTTTGACCTGACAACCTCTCTCAAAAACCTTTCTTTGACCCTTTATTCACACAAACCAATAATTATACTAATCTTATCCATATAAATTTTTTATTTTGTTACATTAATTTTTAATTTAATAGCTTTCAATATTTATTCTATATTTTTTAGTTATCGTATATTTTTAATTTAATTATTCTGTATTTATTTTTATCCATAATCCTCTATTTTAATTGATGTGTCTTAATCAATCATCCGTCCAGGTTTACATGTAATTCCAATTCTCTTTTGCATTTTATTTTTATACTCTAGTGTATACAAACATTCTTTTTCCACTTGTGATTTAATTTCTACCATTTTTTACTTTCCTTGATTCATGCTTAACGCTAGGTTTAAATCATTTCTTTTCAAAGAAATTTTTATTGCTTGTTTTATTGGGAATAAAAATCACAAATGATAGTGTTTTATTTTAGCAAGTTGTTATCTCGCATTTTCACAGTATAGTGGCCCATTCTGATATCCTAGCAGTCTATCTTAACTCATAGCTCACCTTTGATACACTTAGTTTAGGTTGCAGATGAAGATCAATCATTACATTTGACACGACTTATAATATCAACGATCGGCGATATTTACTATCATAAACCCAATACATTTCCTTGCATATTTTGAGGAGGGCCTCAGATCTATGACTTGTTTCGCAAAAGCCAAGCGCTTCACGGTTTCAAATATCGGGGTACCGTAAGCGAAAGAGCTAATGCTATCATTTACCTAGCAGATCGCTATCTTCTTATTACCTAACCTCTTATTTTATTGACTCTCATGACAACAACACTTATTCTTTTAGATCACAATAATCACTTATTTGAGCTAGATACTTACAATCTTATTAAATCAATATGTTAAATGAATCATTCGATTCATCTTTACAAAAGATAAATCCACTTTTTAAAAAATTTTTATTTAACCCAGAGACCAATCCTAAACGGTAAAAATAATGCATTTAATTTATTTGCTGGAGATGAGCCACTTGTTACCAAATTTTATAATTTAACCCATGCACATCCTTTTTTTAATTTATCTAAATATCTTATAAATTAATTTCATATTTACTTTATTAACATATTTTTTTTTAAAAAATCTTCATTTCTGATAAAGTTGTTTGACTAATTAAATTTAACCCACCCATATTTTTTAAATAAATTTTAATTTTATAATCATTGAAGTTATATGCATATGGTATAGTTTTATACTTATAATAATGAGGATATTCCTAATAATTAAAAAAACAAATTTATATTCTAAATGATTCGATCATTTTAGTGATTATTAAATGCACTTTTAATACTTATAAATTAATTAGCTCATTAATTAATGATTTATGTAATTTATAAATTCAAACCATAACAAATTATATTTTTATTTCTAATATTAAATTTATAAATGAAGCTTTAAATAAGTATATATTAAAATTTAAATAATGTCAAAGAGATTAAGAGATAGTAATGATTTTATAAATATAAAAATACTTTTATTTTATCGCCTTCAATATTTTTCTCTTCTACTCCTTTTCTCTTAGTTGTTTTTTCCAATTATTTTATTTATTCTCCTATGTCTTTTACTATCTCCGATTATTCCTTTTAGCCATGGATTAAGCCAGTTTCTCAAATTAATTAGACCTTATTAAGTTTAGTAAAAATTACTGTATTAGGTTTATTTTAATTTTTAATTTTTATTTTAGAGTTGAATTAAAGTTTTAATTATATTAATAATTATAAAATATTTAAGTATAAAACATTAATATCTAATTAAATCTTAATTTCTGTAGCATTATTCATGACTGTTAAAAATTGAGATATTAAGTAATTATAAATGCGAAATTTTGTTAAAGCACTCATTGTATAATGATGTATTTTCAGATTTTTAAAATTAATTTATTTTCTGGGAATTGTATGTAATGAAAAATTGAATGAAATTAACAAACTATATGCTAAATAGTTATATTTTAATGTGAGATTTCTTAGTTAATTAATCACTTATAAATGCTTTAACGAGGAGAAATGTTGATTTATAGCTGCTTGCTCAGTAATATATGAATTAACTAAATTAAATAGAGCAAATATAAAGAAATTATTGTAAAATATATTCACATTTATTTAGCATGATTGCATTGTATGTATAAGTATTGAAAATTATTCCTGCGTTTTTTCTTTTACTGTAATTTTTCTAACTGAAGCAGTATAGTTAGAACAATTTGAGTATTCTGGTATTCAACTAAAGTAATTTTCTGCATAAATATTTACATTTTAATTTAAGGATTGGATTGTCATGATAAGTTAATTATTGTTTTTATTTCAGATGATTGCTACTTGTTTTTAGTAGACAGAATTGTATCAAATTAATTATGTAACTAATAGGTATTGGAGGGAATGAGTATTGCTTTAACAGCTTGATTTATGAATTTATGGTAAAATTGCCTAAGAAGCTTACAAAATTGAATTATCTAAATATATATATATATGTGACCGATTGTTATTTTATCATTTGGTAATACAATGTATTTTATTATTGTTTGGATTTAGATCAATGATCTGTTTTTAAACCTATCAGACTATTCATTCTTTATATGAGAATAATAATTAAAATAAATTTAACTTATCGCATTTATTATTATCAATAATTTAGCTGATAGTTTCATTTTAATCGAATGTTTCAGTAGAACTTGAGCACTACCCTCCTACTCTTCATTTAATTATATCTATTTATTGTTTTGGTATTTGCCTAGCTTATAATTATTTTATAAATATTTCAATCAACTCAAGAAATATCAATAAAATAAATATCAATAAAATAACGAATTCAAAATTCTGTGAAATAAAGCTTAAATAAAGTGAATTAAATACATGATAAATAAGGATATGAATTAAACTAAAAATAGGAGAATTCAAGTTAAATCAGTCAAAGTAATCAAAACTCGAACTATACTTAATTAATAGGAAATTATAGGCATATTAAATTTATGGAATTCTAGCTTTATGAAGCTAACTTAATAATAAAATAGAACTCAATAAGCAGCTCATTAAACACTTCCATTTATTCTTTAGCTTGTTTCTTCTTTCTCAAGAATGGTAGTATATTTAGCATTTTAAACTTATTTAATGGAATTTATTATGTCTTTACTCATAATAGCTTTAAGTACTATCCTTCATCTCATTCATATAATCTTTTAATAATGTGTTAGAAATTATTGCTCATATAAATCTGTTACTTCTCTTGGAATATATTGATTATTAGCTTCTTCACTCCCTAATCATGCTGATTCAATCACAGCAATCAAATTCTGAGAGTTATTAATTTTGGGACAACATTCTCAGGTTTAGAACTATGCTGCTCATTAGATCTTCACTGAATTGACCATATTTGACATTATTTTCCCTGATATTTTTAATATAATATCACTTAGAGCTTAAACTATATAACTTTTTTTACTGATAAAAAAGAGTAAAGCAATTGAAGATACTATTTTTAATAAATGAATTAAATTAAAAGACAACAGAAGCTGATTAGTTCAACTCAAGTTATCTTTTGACTAAAATAAACTCGAAACTCTTTGATGAACATTAAATTTAAACATTCAATCATAAAATACTATAAATTATTTTGAGGGGATGGTCAAAACCAGTGTGGAATTTACGAAGAAGACTTTCATTTAAAATATATGTTATGGAGTAAACTTTTAAGGCAAGGATTGTTAAATAACAAGGGCGTACCATCTTATTATTCTGTACGCCACATGTGATGGCAGTTACACGAGGCAGATGCCAAAGCAAGTCTTTCTAGTAGATTGATAGTTTTCATGAAGAGATTGAGTTGGATACATAAAAAATCAAAGAGTGAAACTATCTTATAATACTATATGGCTGACATAAACTCCAGAATTAATTTTAATATATAATAATTTAATTATAATTATTTAATTATATCCCATAGGATATCGATTAATAAAATGCAAATTAATTTCTAGTCATCCATTTCTAATCCTCATCTGATTTGGCATGCCAAAAATCCCATTGGTTTCAAGAGGATTCTTATTTCTGTATTCCTAATAACTTTTAAGACCATTCAGTGATATTAATACCCTCCAATAAAAGTTGCTTAGCAAGATATTATTTTTGCAATATCACATATAATTTGTTAAGTGTGATAATGCAGTAGTATATGAACCATTATGATTACTAGCTCAAACTCTCAAACATACTTTAATATAATACATACTATCTACAAAGCTTAACATCTTAAATATGTGAATATCGTTATAAGTCGAATACCCACTTGAGAATACCTAAAAAGTATTGACTTCTTGAGCATCTGTAATGTCTAAGTTAAATTTCATTTAATTTTAAGGTTAAATGTTGTTATCATATAATTCATATTGATATAAAAATAGGCTACGAGTAACAACAGCAATCGTAACAGCATCAACAACAACATTAACAGCATTGCTCACAGTATCATTGATTTCTTCAATACACCCACCCATCAGCATCTTAAGTTCAGAGTGTTCCACATATTTGAATTATCACTGCTCATTATTCTTAGCGGATTAGATCATTACAATCATACTCAACCCTAAATATGGCGAGACATACAACAGCTAGTACTTCTTCAACTTCAAATTCTCCTCATGTAGATTAATTTCAAGCAAAATTCTCCGATGTTCAAATAAATTTGTCGCTATAAAGTATCAAGAATCAGCAGCATTATGGAAACATTCTTTGAGTTACCAAGGAAATTATCTGGATGATTACTTCGAATATTCAAGTTTTAGAATAAATAATGTAATTTCATTGTTCATTTATAATCAAAATGTTTGCATTAAATATTTAATAATATTAGAATTAGTAAAAGTGTGGCAAATATGAGTAAAATTTTATCCTTTTTCTACACTTTTTATAAATTTCAGAATTTAATAATACTTATTATTTTGATAAGTTTAAAAATCAGAAGATTATAAATAATTCTGATTATCATTATTTTTGTATTAAATTTATAAACTATTTAATATTTTAAATTAGGATTCTAAGATCATAATTACAAAAAGATTTAGAAATATTTTAAAACTACCTATTTTATTGCTAAATTTTACTAAATATATATAAATATTAAAAATTATCATAAAGAAAAACTAAAAATATTTTCAAAACTTAATTAAAATTATATATAGGTCAGTTTTATTATAGTTTTTTATTCATGAGCAAACTTTATACAATATTAAATTATCTATCTATATATTTACAGTAGTTAATTCTTCATTTACAAAACTCAAATAAATCTTGATTAATATCCACTCTTCACAAATGGTTTTTCCTTATTGTCATAGTAAAAAGATTATAATGAAGTAGTATAGTCGGTCACAACAATACTATAAAAATATAGCTTCACATAACAGGCTGATATGCTTGTAAAATTAAGTAGACAGTGTAGGTTATTTTGCAAATGAGGTAGCAAAATAGATAATTTTCTTTAAAGTTTGGCCT
Source organism: Oxytricha trifallax (assembly GCA_000711775.1). Lineage (NCBI taxonomy): Eukaryota > Ciliophora > Spirotrichea > Sporadotrichida > Oxytrichidae > Oxytricha > Oxytricha trifallax. Next base: position 71,384 of record ARYC01000070.1, read on the forward strand.
GCGTGAGCGATTGACTCATTCCATATATTTTATGAACAACTTCTTAACAATTTTCATAATCACAAGTAGACTAATCATGCCCATCAACGATAGAAATAGTCCTCTATTCATTTTGACAAAGCAATATAATTATTATTATTATTGCTATATTATTTAATTACAAATTCTTTGGTTAATTTACCACAGGGTTTATTTAAAAAAAGAAAATATCGCATAATTTTATGGCATTATTTTAAATAAAGTGTAAAACATCTAATTTTTCAATATCTATGATCAATAAATGGAAGATATTTAAGAAATTAACAAAAAATAATAGTAAAATTAAAATGCATCTGATTTATATTTACTAAAACATTTATACTTTAATTTCAATTTATATCAATAATTAATGACTTATGTTGATTGACATAAAAAATAAAAAAATATAGGCATTTTAATTTTAAATATAATAATATAACAACCTTAAATTTTATTGGTAACTTCATTAAACTTAAACTAAGAATATATTTAAATCATAAACTTAATGATTAACCTTATTAAAACTCTAATTATAATGTCAATACTATATAATTAATAAAAAAGCAGATAAAATAGTGGATATAATAAGTCTTATTAAAATAAAAAGAATGACAAATTTACTGAAGGCAAATTAATTTCTTTTACTTGACTTAAATCAACAATGTAATAAATTTAAATTGTTATATTAAAAACATGACTAAAAAAGAATTTATCTCAATCTAAATGATATTTAGACAAAATCTATATATTTAATATCAAATTAATATAATTTATCAACACCAAAGATCTTAAGTTTGAACATAATTTGAAGAATTCAATAATCAAATGGAAAATCATAATGATATTTTCATCAATAAAAGAGCGAATGAAGGATTGAATTTGATTTATCTAGAGATTTTTCTTTCTGATATAATCTTCATGAATCATGATTATTTTTTGAATACTATCAAACTAAAAGAAAAATTATAACTCTGATATCATTTTCATCATCTACAGGTTAATATCATGTCTATCTCGATTAAAGTAAAGTATCTATTATTTAATAAGTTTTATTATATAAATATTTACGTAATAATTAACTGAGTAATAATAAAATAATTAGTAGGGATATATAAAGTTTAAGATCCTCAGATATTTACAATATGGTTATACCTTCAAGAATGGACAGTTCTTTACTTAATTATAGTTTAAACTAGTAGATACTACACCTATACGACTATCTAAATAACTACCAATACTATTTTAGAGTTTATGCTATAATTACAAATACCAAGAATCACCCAGGCGCTATTATGCTCATGTATTAATTATAAAAGATTAAGACAGAACTATTATTTGCTTTACATATCAATTTAATTAATAATGTAGTACTTTAGCATCATTACTAGAAACGAAGAAACTAAAGCAAATTTTGTATCGGATACGATTTCAATACCAGGATTATTTACAACACTACATTTCAAGTGTAAAAGAATTTAAGCCTTATAACCAAGAATATTTAAATCTGACTCACAAAGATAATGATATAAATTAAAATACCACATATATATAGTACCGTTTTATATCTAGTTTAACAACTAAAGTAATAAAAATAGTAAAGATTCACTATATTGCAGAATTTAAATTGACTGTAAGACACATGTAAGAGAAAAGCAGCACGACAAAGGAAGTTGGAATTAAAGAACATAGAAAAGAGATAAAAACAAATGAGAGGAAGGTTTATAGAAAGATAAAGATTTAATAGAAGTATAATTGATAACAATTAACTTGGAGCACAAACAGCCACCATCTTAACAAAGTTTTCTAATAATATTGAAATTTTATTTAAATTAATACTAAAATTACATCTAAAAATAAGATCCATATTATTATAAATAATTACTAAGCAGTTTTATTCAAAGTTTTTAGCATATATTGATTAATTATTTTAATGCAATCATCTCCAAATTAAATGACATTTATTTAATATAAAAGTTAATATAATTTATTCTAATAAAAATAAGAATATCCTAGGTGTTTTTCAAATCAATAGCATAAATGAAAAATATATACTAACTTTACTAGACAATCTAAACTATGTCTAGCTAAATTTAATCAATTATGAATGTAATTACAATATGCTAAGTTTACTAATACTTGGCTTGATATTAATTTTAATTATTTGTGAATAGTAGGAAAGAATTAACCTAATTTTTATATATATATATATATATATACAATGTTATCTAATAAATCGTTTATAAAGTCAATTTAATTTCAACTTATGATAAGATAATTTATTGAATTTTAAATGAATTCTGTTAAAAATAATTAGCATAGATAAATTGGGAAAAGAGGTACTTTGCAAGTGAATATATTACAAACATTTTTATAGAATTTATATAATATTTTATAACTTATATTTTTTGATTATTAAAGGCAAAGTTGATAAGATTATCAACTTTTAATTTTCTAACAAATAAATTGCTTTTTAATTTGATATCTAATATTATTAAATTATAAATGAATTGTTAGATGTGTTATTTTAATCACTTTTACAACTAAATTTAATTCCAGAACTGCTTCCAAAATTTTGAAGGAAATTTCCAATTATCTTAAAAGAGAACAACAATGGTTATTTAGTGATAATACTAAAATTACTGAACTTCGAAGTAGGAAGAAAAGATCCCTTATAACTTGTTAGAAAAACATTGAAGCATGCAATGTATTTAGCATTGTAGCAGATCTTGAAGAAGACACAACATCGATAGTATTCAGTAGAGACACTTAATTCCACTCTAGAATTAATACATACATAAATCGATAAAATTAAATCGACTTATACTCACTAATATTTTACAAAACCAACACAGAGAGTAGGTGACTTAGAACAGGCTTCTATTGATTCAGACGGATCAGCCAGAAAAAATCCGACATAACTTTTGAAGAAAAATAAAACTACTTAGGAGACTTAGATTGAACACCGTGGCTTTATGACTAATTCAAAATTCCACTCCACTATGAGTATTTTGAAATTAAATTAACAAATTAAACAAAAGAACTGGAACTAAAATATGAAAGAAAAGCAATAAAGTATAATAAATACAGCAAATTAAAAAAGAAATACTCCTTTTCTTAATAGATTACAAAATACTACAAATTGTATTAGATTCACTTCAACATCTTTCACAAAAACTCCTATATTATACATAACCTTATAACGATGATGCACTTATATGATAAGAAACAAGCAGTGAAACAAAATTCATGCCCGCTTATTAAAATAATATTTTTATTTAAAAGAAATCAAAGAGAAAGAGAATAACAAAAAGAAGAAAACTAAAAATAAAGCTCAAAAAAAGAGCAAAAATTTGAACTATTTCAAGATATGCCAGTTAACGCCATATAAAGTACATAATCTTTTCTTTACAACTTATGTTAAAGTCACATACCTCATTGTCCGGTTTACTTATAATTTTTATCTATATTATATTAATATAGTATATTCAAAATGTGGAAATTGCAAGAATATAATTCAAATTTAAATTTAATTAAATAAAACTACCACTAATTTGCAATAAGTTTAAATATAATTTGTTATAGTAAGTATCCAAAAATGTCTGTATGATATGGCCGTTACTATGAACCAACTTCATGAAAAGTTGGGAAGTTCGAATCCTGTTTTGGAAATTCTTTTATTTTTGTTTTAAAAGATATCTAAAATAATTCTTAAACAAATAAAAGAATTTCCAAAACAGGATTCGAACTTCCCAACTTTTCATGAAGTTGGTTCATAGTAACGGCCATATCATACAGACATTTTTGGATACTTACTATAACAAATTATATTTAAACTTATTGCAAATTAGTGGTAGTTTTATTTAATTAAATTTAAATTTGAATTATATTCTTGCAATTTCCACATTTTGAATATACTATATTAATAACGAGAATTCTGACAAGAATCTAAATAAAATTATTAATAATATGCTGGAAACTATAAAAATATAACCACATAATTTCTTAAAATGAATATAAGATAATATCACCAATCTTTTTAAAATATGGAACACAAGGCTAAAAACCATAGATAAATACATACTGATGTTTTACTATTAGTAAAAGAATATTAAAAATGAGAAATAAGACAATATAAACTTTCGTTCTTTAAGGGATCAGTTGAAATAAAATCTTGATTTCCTAGCTCAAAGAAATAAGATATTTACTAAAGATAATTAAAACAAATTTATATAGCATCGCTGGTTTTTTAATTAAAAATACTTAACAGTTTACAAAACCCAAATACTAAAGCTATCTAATTGAGAAATGGAGTAAATTTAAACCTTAAGACAAACAATTAGCTTGGTAAAAACCAACCCAAAAGTCAGAAGATACTTCAATAGGACTTTATTATGCCGATAAAATGGCCAGACAATTTAATGTTAAGATATAAATATATAATAGATCTGGGTTCCTAAAGACTTCAATGTGATATTATTAATATTAACATTTGATAGTATTAGTTATATAAGATATTTTTTAATTTTTATTAAAATAATTTTGAAAATAAATTGAAAATCAAGATAATAATATTGTTTGATATTAAATAGATTTAACAAAAATTTCATGAGTTTAGGTTAAATTGCTTGAATCGTAAGTTTGTTAAAATACCTAAAAATTGTAAAAAGTAAGATAGAAAGTATAATTACATGAGAAATTATTAAGAAATACATAAAAACCTTACCTACGGGAAACTTCCAAAATATATTTTTTATCATGAGTCTTGCCAGAAAACTTCCCTATGGATATTTTAATAGAGTATTTTAATATTTTTAAATTAAACATATGCAATTGCTATTTTAAGAAAACTCATAATCAGGAATAGCTTTTAAAACTTTAAGGAAATTATAGTTAAAAGCTTCCCTGTATATGTACATCAATTACCCAGGAATATAAAAATTTTAACTTTTATAAGGATGTTCAAATTTTATATCTCAATTCTTAACTAAGTATAATATTAAAGTTTTATGCGCTTTATTAGTTTTTTTAATTAAAAAAAATATGGGAAAATGGATTACACAAATTACCACTGCTTTCTTTTTATTCATAATAATAGTTGAAAACTGAATCAAAATAATTGAATGATTTCCTGTTTTGCTCTTTAATCTATTTATTATTTAAGAAAATAATTATTTAGTCTTAAACTTTATGTGAAATTATTAATGCCTAGCTTGGCCTTATTTAGTTGTCTTAAATATGCGATTTCATGAAAATTAGCTATGATAAATCATTTATAATTAATTTTTATTTCTTTATAGAAACCAAAATATAAATTACTATTAGATGTTTTTTTAAGATTAAAAATTTATGTATCCATGAATTTAATTTGTTTGATAAATTTGATAAAAATTAATTTAAATAAAAATGTAATAAATAATTATTTTCTGAAATGTTAAAGCTTTGCTATTTATTCATCTGGATTGTAATTAGTTTCATTTGTTTGCATGCATAATTTGTTTATTTCTTACTAATCTTTCAAGAAGCATAGTTTAATATTGCTAAAACATTACTCATGTTAGAAATTATCAAGTAAATTACAAATTATTGTTCAAGTTTTATATTTGTTAAAATAGAATTGAATTGGTGAAATTGAAAAATAAATAAATAATTCAAGTCATAAATATATATGTAACTGCCACTAATTACAAAGCCTTAGATAATATTTGGTTCACTATGCTTGCAGTTAGATTTGGCATGACAGGAAAGTGTCTGTGGCTTGAATAGTAAAAAAAAGATATTAAAAACCCCAAAACCCCTTCAGTAGTTTGATTGAGCTTTTGATTGATAAAAGTAGACTATTAGTGCATACTTTATTAGGGTTTTAATAGGGTTTATGTAGTGGTTTTATGTTTAAATATTAGTAATTTAAGTGAGTATATGCGAGGTTTGGGGTCAGTTTATGACAGTGAGTATATATATTTATTATTTAAGTTGCGATATGGATGCGATTAATATAGTGAATAACTCAAGCCTGTACTGAATTATACGTCTATATCAAGGCTACTCCATAAATCTCCAGCAACTATGAGGTCTCACTGTCTATTAGCATTGAATTTAAAGAGATGGCAGCTTAATTCTAAGCCTAAAAGACCTCTAAAATTTTAGCAGCATCATATTGATTATCTTATTAATGATAAGACTCTTAAATACTGGGCTCATTTCTCTCTAGCCTAGAGGGCTGTGATGTTTCATCGCCAATTTCCTGAGCTTCACATATCTGCTTAATCGATAGCTAACATATATAAAAAGAACGGAATATCTTACAAGACAGTCAATCGCATTAAGAGAGTGATTGACTTTAATGTTCCATTTTATAAGACTAATTAAAATTATATATTCGATTAAATGCAGAGGTCTTAAGAGCATAATATATAGTTCATATATGCTGATGAAGCTGTATAAACATTCAATACCTTTATATCAAGGTCTTGGTACAAAAGGTATAGTAATATAGAAGTTAATGACTAAAAGGTTAAGGTGTAAACTCATGCTATTCTTGGTGGAATAAGTGAAGATAGCGGCCTCGAGACTTATGTTATTCACCCTCGTTCTATAAAGACTGAATAATATATTAAGTTCTTGCAATAACTCAGAGATAAGTACGCTGACTAAGAGATTATTCTATTCGTTGATAACTTGTCAGTTCATAAAACTAAAGACTCAAGGAAGGAATATGAAAGGCTTAATATTAGTATTATTATTATTATTATTATTATTATTATTTAAGCCATTGAATTAATTACGGGAGATTCTCAAGCGTTTATTTGAATTAACATCAAACCTTTCAAGGTACTCTCGGACTAACACTGATCTCTGAATCCCCACGGGCTTTTTAGTAAGGGCTTTTTCTACAGTGGACCCAAACCCCAGGTGATCTCAACCAGTGAAACTTCTAATTGCCCCTTCCGGGGATGTTAAAGGCTAAATATAACACCTGTATTCAATGTTCCTTACGGCCCTTAGTCAATGGAATTTAATTATATTGGGGGTTATTGAAAGGTCAATATAAGAATTGCTGCTCTACCATCTGATGCATGATTTAAAGATAGATACAGTCGATTTTATTAAGAGTGCTGCTAAAAGAGTCAGTGATGAGAAAGCTAAAGTGTGCGCAAGATAAGGGAGATTTTGTGTTTATAAATAAGTATTAGATTTAAACAAATGAATAAGTTCACATATTAAATTTGCCCGTAAAGGATTTGGCTTCTCTTTCTTTTCTTCCTTTTAAGGCTTGCTTGGGCCCATATTTCTTCTCTTAGTGCCAACCCCTGCATCTATGTTCATCTCGTCTGGCTTTTAGAATCTTTGAAGTTTTCTCTTACTCAATTCATGCTTTACTTGAGACTTTCTCTCTCTCTGTTTAGTTTGCTGCGCTCTTTCATCAAGTATATAGCAGTGCCAGGTTTTTCTATAAAGTTAGAAGACTAAGCTTACTTGAGATGAAAGGATGCTTTTGAAGTTCCTACAGCCAGGTATCACTTATTTTAATACCTTGCTTCTCTTTTTCTTCAGGAGAGATGCTGTATCGTTTCTTGTGAGCTTCTTAAATAACTTCATTTAAGTACTCAGGTTTCAGAGTTGAGAGAACACCAAAGAAGAAGTTTCTCTCTGGCAATTTATTAGAGAGCTGTAGCTTTGATGGAAGGTAGAGAGCTACATCCGGATCACTCATAGCGTCGCCATATAGGTTTGTTACTGAAATCTCAGGGTAGTTAGGTATCTCTATCATCCTAATTTCATTAGAATTAAAAGCTTTTTTGTCTTCACTCAGTAAGGATTTTAAGAATGAGATTTTAGTTCCCTCCTAAGTTGACAAGAACAATCCAACTATAATGGATTTATTAATCTTACTTAAGAACTTACCTTGCTATACCAAATATCTATAAAGGTCCTCTTTACTTCGAAATTTTCCTATTAAATCTTGAGATTAAATTCTCTTCATTGCATCATTCATAGACTCCATCTTGCTTCCTCTTTCTAGAAATGTTAATGAAATTTAAAATTATGGATATCCATTCTAAGTTTATTAAAATCTTACTACTAAATAGGGAGGACCTACTGGAGGTCAACCTTGAAAAGATATGCGGAGAAGCATTGAAAAACTTGCTCCAAGTTTCACAGAATGATTTCCATTTTTATCAATCTATCTCCATTAAATTGCTCCTAATAATGTTTAATTATTTTAGGAGGTCCTCCATATTAAGTTCAAACTTAATTTGGAGGACCTCCTAGAGAAACAAAACTTCATTAAGAGTATTTTAATTTACCAAAATGTATAAAATTCTCATAAAATATGTCAACTTACAGTCTTTATGGTTAATTAATTTTCTTACCTCTCAGCAAATAATCAAGAATCTTTTGAAATAAGTTGAAATTTAAATTCAAATTTATAATTAATAATAGCAATAGTAAATGTAATAATCAAAAATGTAAATCTAAAAAAAACGTTATTATTTCTCCATTTTCCTTCATACTTAGCTCCATTAGCTTGAGTGAAATTTTTCTTGTGTTGTTCTTAGTCTTCAGTTGACTCTTGCTCGCATGTACTTCTCAATCGATCTTGGTGCCACCCCTGCAAAATTATTTTTTTAGATATGTTTTTTGTAACTTACATTTTAAATGAATGACACTGCACCTTCTGATCAGACATGTTTTCATATTCTTATATTCTTAATTTATTTTTTAATACAATTCACTTTATTTCAAAAAAATCGTGAATCTACCAGAGTGTCTTATACTCTACTATATTAGTTTATCTAGGTAGATTTTATCATTATTATAATAAAATATATCAGAAAACTAAAATGAGCGCTAACCTTTTGAGAAGAGCGGCATTACTTGGATCATGTCAATAAAAGTTATCATTCCAGCAACCAAGAAAAGTAGAGACCAGAGACGCTTGTACTCAGTGGGAGCCTACTTATGACAACTTTGACCAGTCTAGCTTTGAGATTTAAATATAAGTTAAGTAGGAGGTTATCATAGAAGCTGTGTAAATTGAGGAGGAGGTTAAACAACCCTCCATAGAGCATTAATAAATACCAGCCAAAGTTGACTATTAATGCAAAGAATGCAATAAAGTTTTCCCTTACAAGTCAACTTATAAGAGACACTTGAGAGATATACACAACGATATGCCAAGGTTATATCTCAAGCATTAAAAGAAAGATGGGAAGTATGTCTGTGAGTTCTGTGAGAAGCCATATTCTCATACTAGAGACCTCAAAGTGCACTTAAAGAAAAAGCACAATTAAAGTTTTGTCTTTATTCATGAACCTACAGGGAATAGATTCCTCTAAAAGAGAAGATCAAGAAACCCAGTGGAGTCTCTTAGAGTTGAAGTCTAGAAGTAAGTTAAAATGAAGAAAGCAGTCAAGAACTTTCCAGTCTCTGAGATCAATAAAATCATGGTTAAAATAGAGGCAATGAAGATTCCTATATTAAAAATTATTGACTTAGATTCTTGCCTAGAAAGCTATCTCACTCTTGAAGATAAAATAGAGAAGAGAGTCATTACTGATGAATAATTTGCTTACAAGATATATCCTTTCAATTACTTCCTTGCGGATGACAAGTTCCAAATGGAATTAGCTAATAAATATTATGCTCTTTAAAAGGCAAAGTTAAATGAGTGCAGGCATATCATCTAGCTTGATGCTATTTTACTTGGTAAAGATCATGTAGCCTTCAGGCTTACTTTACTTGAAATGACTTACAGAGAATTCTTATCTGACAATAGATGTCAGAGATAAATTAGCTAGATAGTATAGCAGATAGTTGAAGGGATTGAAGAGCTTCACAAGCTAGGTTATGTTCATAGAGACTTAAAGCCAGAGAATATCATGATGAACTTTCAGCCTCTTAGAGTTTATATTATTGTAGGAATACATTTTAATTAGGAAAATTAAATTATATTTAAATTATTATAAATCAAAATCTTGGCAGTTAACTTTGTCCTAGCCTAGACAATATGGTATTTATTGATAGAGAATTCAAAATTAGTTGGACTTTACTATTGGCGGTACCCCTCTATCGCATTCCCAGAGCGAGATAACGCGACTTTAATTTTGGCAAAAAAATCAACTAAACAAATCAACAAAAATTAAAGTCGCGTTATCTCGCTCTGGGAATGCAATAGAGGGGTACCGCCAATAGTAAAGTCCAGCTAATTTTGAATTCTCTATCGAACAAGTACCATATTGTCTAGGCTAGTACAAAGTTAACTGCCAAGATTTTGATTTATAATAATTTAAATATAATTTAATTTTCCTAATTCAAATGTATTCCTACAATATTGATTTCATCAGAGCTCAAAGAGTGCAAGCCTCTGCATAAGGAAATGTATACGGTACTCCTGGATATTTCTCAGAGAGAGAGGATTGGAGAGATGGAGACACTTATTGGGATATCTGGGCTCTAGCAGTAATAATAATAATAGAGAGCGACATACCAAGAAACGATTACTTTATCTGCAGGGGTGAGAGAGATTCTAACAGAGAATCAAACAATATCTCAATAGAAATAAAATAAATTGATGTCTCAGAGAACTTGCATACTCAACTATTATCAAGCCAAGCTAAGCGAATTAACAAACAATAGAAAAAATCAAACATCAACTTAGAAAAATAAAATTCAGAGAACTGCCACATGACTGTAAGCTTATGTTCGTGAGAAATATTTTAAAAATTCGCTTGTTATACTCACTTAAATTACTAATATTTAAACATAAAACCAGTACATAAACCCTATTAAAACCCTAATAAAGTATGCACTAATAGTCTACTTTTATTAATCAAAAACTCAATCAAACTACTGAAAGAGTTTTGGGGTTTTGAAACTTAGTCGTGACGTAGACGTAACTGAGTGAGTTGACGTGGCAATTTCATTATAAATATTTAATTTATTTAAAATCACTTTATTATATAAATTATTTTAAGACCTCGAATAACAAGCATTTTAATATTATAAACTTTAACCATCAAATTTAGTTTAGCAATTAATAAGCTGAATTTGATTGTGAGATATGGTCAAACCTCATGATAGCTATCAAGCATTGAAAAAGCACAGGCAGATACACCATCAATGCAGTACGAAACTTCTCTTATTAAGTTGCAAAGTAATGAATTGCGTGTCATTGTTCAATCATAGAGTGAATAAATAGAAGACTTGAAAGCACAATTGAATTAACAAGACCTTAAAGTGAAATAAAGAATAACAGATTTACGAAAAGAAATCACTGCATTAAAGAATGAACTTGCAAAATTGGGTAAGAAAAAATGCTCACAAGCTAAAGTTGAAGTTAGCACACAGTTACAAAAGGATTATTCTTAAATTACCTAAAACTATGCTGCATATAATTTAGACCTCTTCAATTAAGATCATATGGACTATCTAAATACAAAACTTTGTGAGCAATATGCAGATATTGTGATTGCTGATTGCCCTTTTTCAGATACAATGATCGATTTTAACTTTTTATAATAGATGATAAAAATCTAATGACATATGAAATTGAAAAAGTTTTAAAAACCGGCCTACTATATTTTGGGTGACGAATAAAAAATTTGAATTTGGATTAGAGTTTTCAAAAACACAGATACACTTGCGTAGATATGATTATTTGGGAGAAAGTTGATGATAATGGAAACTTTGTTGGTGGACCAGGATATTATTTGTATTTCTAATTTGAAATATGTTTGATAGGAAAGAAAGGAAAATTTCACTTTGACAACATTCTTCATCTTTACCCAAACATTATTAATGTAAAGAGAAGAGAGTCATCAAGAAAACCAGATCAACTTTATCATATTATCAAGAAAATAGTTCCTGATGCCAGAATAATTGAATTTCTTGCAAGAACTCAAAACATAATGGAGGGAATAATTTCAGTAGGAGATCAAATTGAAGTAGCAAAATGGAGAGAGCTTTAATATGGATACATTGTTTGATAGATAATTGACTTAATTTTCTTAATTTATAAAAATTAAATAAGCTTTAAAATTTGTAATTTATAATTATTTAAGTCTTTATACTTGCTATTAACTTTTATAAGTTTGCCGATTCATGAAATTAAGATTTTATTTTACAATTATTTACAATAGACTAGGAAAACTGTTTTAAAATAGTTGTTTTTTATAATTATATAGAGAAATGAACATAAGTTATTGTTAAATGTTATTTATCAGTAACTTTATAAATCTATTTTTTTAAATGTCCCCAGGAGAAATTAGTGAGGGGTTTTAAGGTTTTCATTTTTTTAAAAAAAAATTAATGGGATTTATCTCTATTCTTAATTTTACAAAGAATTATTTTTTATTGCTAAATTTATTCAGATACTTGGTATCAGATAATTTAAAAACTTAAGTACTTTAGAGATTTTGTTAAGGCATGCTGAAATGCTATAGCTGCCTAATCGTGATTTAAAGATGATTAAGTTCGCATATATTTAAATAAGCTAGTCTTTGTTTCGATATCCTTATCAATTTCGATTGATTTCTTAATAAAAGAAAAGAATTTCTCAACTGGGGTCATTTCAAAATGATATGGTCCCCAGTAGTAAAAGCTTAGTTGTAGCAATCTAAATTTCCTTTAAATATTTTAGCTCTTGTGATTAGTCGCATTGCCAAGTAAGAATATAGTGCTCGCCCTCCTGTGTTGATTTTATTAGTCCAGAATGCATATTAGCTCCATTAGAAAATAATAGAAAGTCTTACTATTATTATTTCCTTTAACTAATTGAAAGTCGACGTCTCCTTTCATTAAAAATTTCTGCTAGCATATTAACTTGATAGAATCTTTTTGAGAGGTCCCAATAATACTTAACTCCTTTAAAACTCCAACTCTTCTTGATGTCATTTGTCAATTGAATGCTGCTTTCATCTATGTTAATTATAGTTTTAGCTAAGCTCGATTGATCTACAAAATCTTTAGTGGCGAAATGTCGAGCTACAATTGACTATTAACAATTTGTCCTTTGATTAATTTTGTAAATCTTTTTAAAGCTCATCATCAATGACTATTTCATAAATTTTGATAACTTAGTCGTACTTACAACTAAGCCTAATTTTTATTTGAGTTTCTAACTAATTTCCTTAGTTGATTTATTTAGACCCCTTCCTTTAATTGTTTTTGAATTAAAAATTTTATAGCCTGATAATTTTGGCTAGTTTATCTTTGCTATTTGAACTATTTTAGATCTAATTTATCAATCTTTTAGTCTAGAGCATTCAAAACCCCAAAACCTCTTAGTGAGGTTTATAAGTGCTTTGATTTGTAGGGTATAGTTGGGGTCTTATTGAGGTTAGTAGACAAAATGCAGGTTTTATCTTAATTTAATGAATATTTAATGAATTTTAGTTTACTTAAATCATACAAATTTTATCTGCTTGTCTTTATTATATCTTTTGAACCTTGTCTCTCTCAAGTGGGTCAAGTATGTCATCTAATGTTTACCGAGGATAGTTAGGAGCTCTCACGATTATCATCTCTACTATGCTTTTAATTTCTTAGCAGACATCTTCTTACTTTATATGTTTCTGAGCCAAACTTATTGATTATTGTTCATGCTTTGTACCAAAGTAAGACATACATTCCATGTCACTTTCTAATATTATTGCTGCTACTGCCCAAACATCCCATTAAAGAGAACCATTAGTCCACTTCTCTCTTATTGGGAAGTAACCTGGAGTACCAAGTACCTGTGCTAAAGTGACAATCTCCTATCTTAAAGCTCTATTGAAATCGATAACCACTACTTCTAAAGGGCAGAGATTTAGCATAACGTTTTCAGGCTTCAAATCTCTATGAACATATCCAAGTTCATGCAACTCCTTAACACCCTGAATCATATCTGAGAGTATATCGTTTAAATCATCAGGGTATCTATTGTGATATAGGTAGTCTCTCAGAGTCATCTCAAATTTCTTTAGCCTTAATGCGATGAAACCATAACTTAAAATAACACCATTTAGCTTAAGCAAATTCTTGGAGTCTTTTCTTTAGGCCTCTCTAAGTACCATGTATTCATTAGCAAACTCGTTTTAATACTGTTGGTTCTTAATAAGATAGCTGAAAGGATATACCTTGTATGCAAACTCGTCGACTACTATAAGTTTTGCCTTGCTAGGAACATTTATATTCAAGTAGTTTTCTATACAACTGCTAAGATCAACAGCATTTAATGCAGGAATATACATAGCCTTCGCTTAGAAACATGCTAAAATTGTATAACCTGCTGGCTGGTTCATCGATTCATATCGCTTCTGTCTCTTGAGACTCTCTTGCTGCTCTCTTTATGACTCAAGAGTATTAGATTTTCTTTTAGCTGGTACTAGTTTTTTAGTCTCTTAATCTTCAATCAAGAACTCACTGAGGTGATGCTTTTGCATATGCCTTTTAACTTTAGCTGAGTGAGTATATGATTTCATGCATGTCGTACACTAATACCTACCATCTACCTTTTCATGCTTGAAATAGATCTTGGCTTTGCCAGAGTGTACCTCTTTAAGGTGTCTCTTCAAGCTTTGTTCAGTTGAGAAATGATTCTAGCAGTCTTCACTATAATATGTTTTTATCTTTTCGATTGGTAACTGTTCTTTTAGCTCCTCAACATAATCAATTTAAGTTTAAACCCCTATCTCTGCACTCTATCTCTGGTTTAATACTTCTATGATAAAAACCTCTGCTTCAAATTCAAGAGCTCATAGCTCTACCTCCCTCTCAACATAAATGATTTCAGGCTTTTTAGTGGAGCCAAAGTTGAGCATTGATTGACCTGCTCCTAAAAGTGCCGCTCTACGATTTAAGTTGACCGCCATGTTTAAATTCAAATTTAAATTTCTATTATAAAGCTCTTAAAACCTCTATAGCTATATCTGGACTATATAGGAGTTGCAACAGCATTAATGATGGTTTGATCTAAGCTCTAAGACTTCATATTTATACTCAGTTTATAAGTATAATTTTCGTAATTTTACTCTTAATAATTTTGATTCTGGTACCAACTCAGATAAAGTTCAGGTTGGTACTGGTACCAATTAAGTTTTAAACCAGATTGGAACTTTTCCATTAAAACCTCACTGGATTAAAACTAGGTACTAATTAAGTTTTGGTACTATTAAATTGGTACCAATTAAACTTAAACGGATTTAGTACCGGTACTAATTAAATTTAAACAAATTTAGTACTAATTTAATGGAACTAAATTGATAAAAATGGAGCTCCATCTCTGAAGTTTGTTACAGCTTCTGCGAACTTTCTCCACGTATCTTTACAGGGTTGACCTCCTATAAGATGCCCATATTTAATAGTAAGTTTTTAAACAATAGGATCCAGAAGTCTATAAATTATAATTTGAAATTCATTAATAGGAAGAGGAACAAAGATGGAATCACTCAATGATCAAATGAAAAGAGTCGAGGCTCAAGAAATGATCTCAAGATTCAGAAGTAAGGAAGATCTCTATCGATACCTAACTTTACATGGTAAGATAACTTGATGACTATTAACATATTATACAGTTGGTTTATTCCTTCCAACGATGGAAGGTACAAAAATTTCATTCTTGAAAGCAATACTTTGTGAGGAGAAGAAAGCTTTTAAAAATAAAGACATTAAACTAATCGAAATTCCCAACTACCCTGAGATTTCAGTCACTAATCTTTATGAGGATGCCATGTAAGATGAGGAAGTAGTTTACCTTCCTACCAAGAAACAACTCTTTAATAAACTCCCAGAGAGGAACTTTTTCTTAGGTGTTCTTGGTACAACAAAAGAGGAGTATCTCAGAGAAATAATTGAAGAAGCACATAAGAAACGATATTCTATCTCTCCTGAAGACTAGAAAAAGCAAGGCATTCTAATAAGCTCAGCTTGGCTAGAGGAACTTAAGAAGCATCCTTATCTTTCAAGTAAGCTTTGACATATAACTTTGTAGGGAAAATCTGGCACTGGCATATATCTTATGAAAGAGCATGCAAAGGTTCACAGAGAAAGAAAGTCGCAGACAATTTATGAGGTGAGCAAGAGGCTTTATAAAGATGTCTAAAAACCAGATGAAATGAACATAGATGCAGGAGCTGGCACTAAGAGAAGAAATATGGGCCCAAGCAAGCAATAAGAAAAGGAGAAGAAAGAGAAGCCAAACCCCTTTATGGGTTAGTTTAATATGTGAACTTATTCATTCATTTAAATCTAAAACTTATTTCAAGTCATGCATAAGATGATACAGCAGCAGCTTCTTGTAGTGAGTCTTGATTTAACTCCAGTAGAATTCAATTCCATTAAATTAAGGGCTAAAAGGAACGTTGCATACAGGAGTTATGTTTAACTCTTCATAAGCTTTCTTAGACTCCTTAATCTTATAAACTGAGAGGTAATCAACAAACAGGATGATCTCTTGGTTACTATACTTCTCTCTGAGCTTATGTAGGAACTCTATATACTACTCTGCTTAATAGAGCGAGGGTGAATAACATAACTCTCTAAACCTGAATCTTAACTTATACCAGCTAAAATTGCATGGGTGACTACCTCCACTTTTTAATCATAGACTTCTATATTACCATACTTCTTATACCAAGACTTATTAATAAAGGTGTTAAAAGTAAACACAGCTTCATCAGCGTGTATGAACTTGATATTATTAGTAATAGCTCTCTGCATTTAATCATATATATAGTTTAAATTATTACTATAAAATGGCACTGTAAAATCAATCACTCTCTTCACTCTGTTGAGAGTCTTGAAAGTAATACCATTTCTTCTAAAAATATTGGCTATAGTCTAAGGAGATATACGCATGTCAGGAAACCTGCGATGAAACATGACAGCTCGCTAGTCTAATGGAAAGTGTGCCTAATACTTCAAAGTCTTACAGTCGCATAGAAAGTCAATATGAGCCTGAGAGAACTTTTATTTTCTTGCAGAATGCGTTCAACAACCAGAATTAATATGCTAAATAGCTAGCAAGCAGTGATACCTAACAGTTGAGGCACTCTTGCGTAATAACCTTGCTATAGCTGCATATTTTAGTACAGGTTTGGCTTAGTCTATATTAATACACGTACCATACCTAAGCTTAAGCAATAATTCTAAATATTACTCATCATAAATCGACCCTAAATTTCGCTAATTTCTATTTCTCATTTTGTAAATTAGCCTAATTTCTTTACTAACACCAATAAGACCTCAACTATACCCTACAAATCAAAGCACTTATAAACCTCACTAAGGGGTTTTGGGGTTTTGATTATCTAACTAGGTTCAGGTTAGTTTAAATCTTCTCATAAGCAGTTTCTTAGAGCATCTTTAGTTTTAATTTAAGTCGATTAACTTTTTCATAATAAGTTCTTAGTTATTTTAATTTAAAATTTGCTAATTCAGTTATCTCGTTGAATTTTATTATAACTATTAAGCCTCATCTAAAAAAATTTCTTTATTAACACTTTTTTTATTATTGTAAGCATGATTTTATTAAAAAACTTCAAAATCTTAATAAGCTTTATTCTTAACTTCGTCAAAAAAATTATTTTATTACTAATAACAATCTAATTATAATTGAGATGAACTTAATAAGCATTTGAGAAAATCCTTAAATTCTAATTAGCTAATGATATTTTTTTAAACTAGTTAAGACATTTGACTTACTTAGCAACTTTACTCGGGTCACTAATAACACTGTTGTTAACAATTCCTGAAATCGTTTCTAATATTTTATTTTCTTGATCAATTAAATCATCTAAGGTTATAGTCTTCAACTCTAGATCCGCTTAACTAAAGTTTTTAACAAATGCTACAGATAAAGCTTTACATTTCTAACTTTCGACACTTATGTTTTAAATTTAGGAACTTGAACTGTTTGATTAATTTTCCTCTGAATCTTATTTAGAGCTGTCACGATAACTTATTTCCAAAAATCTTCGAATATCAATTTATTTTAACAAGTTAGACTTATTGAGGTTTTCCATTTTTATTTGAAAAATATTTAGCTTTTAGGTAAGTGATTATTCTATAAGGAAATATTTTTAGCAAATAATTATTTTACTCCCTATTTATTAATGAAACTTGATTAACAATGTAACTTAATAAATAATTGATAAAGTACTATTAATTATTTTGTGAGAAGAAATTGCTTACAAAAATTTAACATAAAGGATCAAAGACTTCAGGAAATCAGCTTTCACTAGTTAAGAGAGAAAATCGGAAGTATATAGAACTGTACGACTCTTTGACCCAAGAATGTGGAGCATACTTGCCAAAAGTAAACTGCACAAATGTCTATTTCTTTTGAAGTATTATTAATGGAAACAAAGAGGTAAAATTAAATAAATAACAACTTTATAGTATTTGAAAAGGTCAGATGTAATCGTTTCTGCTGTTCCTTAAATAAAGGGTTTAACCTCTGATGATTTTCTCGAGTATGCCAAAACTTAACCCTGTCTACTAAATTACTTGCCAAATCAATGCGTCTGGCTCCATTTATATAAGAAATGGATAGTCGAAATTTTGTTGTCTTTGGATTAGGAGGGAATTAATGGCATGGTTTAGCAAGTAAAAATAAGGAGAAGATAAAAACTTGACTAATCAAACAACTTGATTGTGCACATGAAGCCTGAATTTGTTTCTGCCTTAAATAACTCTATAAGCTTCAGCGGTAAGTATATATACATCTAATTTCTGTGTTAGTATAAAAAGGGAGGTCGGCGTATCTAATAAAATAGTCAGCCAAACGAAGATAAAGGCCAAACTTGAATAAAGAGATGAAAGATGGAAATCAGTAACCCAGACAGAGCAAACAGAAACACCTAGAAAACGATGAAAGGATGAGACAAGAATTTTAGAGAATGCAAGAGCAAATTCATGATTTAATGAACTACAAGCAACTGGTCAACCATCTTCAGAATCACGGACTCTTAGATGACCAAGGCTGTCCCTAAATGTTGGGACCTATTCAATATAATAATAACTGTTGAAATTAATATGTTTATCTCTAAGAGCTAAACATATTAATTTAACAACAAAACTTTTTAATTTAATATAGTAACCTATTTAACTTTTAAAAATTAAACTTCTAACCTTTTCCTATTTTCTTTTATAAGTTTTTCAAAAAAGCTTAGAATATATATATTAAAAAAAATCCTAACCTATAAAACTTACAGTAAATAAGAATCCTAAAAATAAAGTTTGACTTTTTTACTTTTTGTAAATAACATGGTGTTATTAAAAGATAAATTTCTGATAAAATTTTTTCTAGCTTATTTTTATTTGAGAAATAGTTAAAACAAAGCAAGTCCCTACTAATCAGTTTTTTATAGTAAACTAGGAATAGATATATAAAAGCAATTACTATTATTTTCTAAATAAATTGCCTGATTTTAATTTTTAGAATTGAGTTGAAAATAGTAGAGTTTATGATAGTTTAGTAGATTTCATGAGACTTTAGGAGATTTTATTAGAGTTTAAGAATAACTTAATATCTGATAAATTAATTTGAAATTTAGCTGTAATAAGAATTCAAAAATAAGGAAGCTAAACACTAATACTTAATTTACTTAGTTTGTTTATTTATAGTAATTAGTAAAAGTTCATGATGTTTCAACTTATAGATTTCATGTTGCTAAGTTTAAATATATTATGGGCTATAAAAAGGGTATATATTTTTAAAAAATAATTATCTCAATGAGCAAGCAATCAGTGACAAAAAATTGAAAGAGTAGTTAGAAGTAAAAATAAATTGAAGAATCCTCTGAAACCTCTCATTATACAGCATAGTTTTTTACTGGAGAGCAACAGAAGGAATTAAAGATTGATGAAACAAAAATTAAATTTTAGAGTACCTAAAAGATTATGGGAAAAAAAACTTTTAAAAATGTAAAAATAGAATTGCAAATAAAAAGTTTGGTATTATTCCCATTAATAATCATAAGAATTGGCTGATTTCAAAGTTAAATAATTAAATAAGGGATAGCAAATTTAATACACCTGGGAAAATAACTTGCAAATAAAGTAAAGTGGAAATCAATTTAAGATGCCTATTTTAAATTAAAACCAAGATAATTAATTGGCAAAAATTGAGAAGAATTAAAGTTCTTCTGAATAAGAACAATAAAATAACATACTAGCTCCACTCAAAAATGAATCTTTTAGATCCAATTAGAAACTAACAGAGATTGAGGATTCCCAAATTTTATCAGATGGGACTTACCTAAATTCAGATAGAGTCTAAGAAATAATTTCAACTAATTACAAACAAATGACAGCCGATGCCATGAAAAACATGCACGATAGATTACTGATTTAAGTACTTGAAGTTTTAGAAACACAAATATTTGAAAAACTTAGTTAGAAAATAGATAAAACTTTACAAAGAATTGAAGAATTAGATAAGAATGTTAAAGAATTGGATGTTAACTAAATTCAATAACTAATAAGAGAAGGAATAGAAGAAATTTAAGATGCCTTCAAATTGTTAATTGGTTACATTAAGAAAGCTTCCCCTACTATTGGAATTGTGTCACAAGAGTAGCTGGCAAATCATTCTAAACGTACCCAAGAACTTAATTAAGTTTTAAACAAAAGAATTAATGAAATACTAGCTATTCTCTCATAAAATTAGTAAAAATTTACTAAATCTGAAGAAATAGCTCAAAATTTTTTTGTAAGCTCAAGAAGCACTTAATAGCGAATAAACCAAAACAATAAAAAAAATTTTCCGATAAAATCAACAAAGCTTAAGAAGAAAATTATAAAGTGATTAATGAAAGCGTGGAAATTATTAATAACAATATTAAAATAGTAAACTCAAGAGTCACAGTTCTTCAGTAATAAGAAATTAAAAATGAAGGAAACAATATTATTTAATTACAAGCTAAAGCATCTCAATTAGTGTAAAATTTTGATCAAACTTAGGTAGAACCTTGCTAAGTTATTTAACCTAAATTTGAATGAGATATTTTGCAAACGGTCTAGAAGTATAATTCAAGGAATGACCAGATTTATCATCATTGAGGGTAAGTAATTTTTATTCGATAAAGTCTCAAAAATAATTTACTCAATACATGATTAACTCATATTATGAAACAGACTATTACTTTTTAACTTCATTAGTATTACATTATAACTTAATTACTTACTTTAATAATCAGTGCCTTCATGAGCATCTTGGAGTTTTGGGATTTACTAAGCAATAATCAAAACATTTGAGCTCATTTATTCTAAATCTGCTAGGATATCACTTTAAATACAGAAGTACACTCTCACAGCAAAATCTTCAAGACAACTGAAGAATTATTTTGATTACTTTTGCGATTTTGTCATCTTAAATTTAACAAAATTTTTGTAATAAATGAATTTTAGAATACATATTTAGATTATAAACTATTAAAATATTAATTTTAAAGAAAATCATCATCAATCTTTATGCATATATATATATATATATATTTCTAATAATCTTCAATTTTATAAATGTAGAGATATTTAACAATTTTCAATTTTTTGCCTTAGTTTTAATGCGATATAAATAAGAATTACTATACTTACCTATAATATATTTACAATATTCATAAGTGTTTGACAATAATTATATTTAACTTATTATCATGATTTTTATTAAAAAGTGCATGTTATTTTACAGATATTTATGTTTTACTTTTCTTTCTGATATTGAATCCTGAATTTATAAGTTTATATATAGTTAAGGCATAATATATAATTAAGTTTAAAGAATCAGTAATATCAATAAAATTTTAATTAATCTTACTGACTTTTTCAATAATCTTATTTATAAAAGATAATATAGTGAAATGCATTGAGTAAAATTATAATAACTTAAAATATATATGAATAAAACAATTATAAACTTATTGAAATCAGGCATAAAAAAAAGTGGGACAAAAGTAAGAAAAATTTGCTATTTTTGCCCCACATTTTTAACACCATAATGCTTAAAAATTTTATCAATGTAATATTATAATCAATTTTATTCATTTTTTACCTATGCTCATTTTTTAATATTTAATTTTCCAATTCACTTATTCAACTTAAATTTGATAAATGGGTTAGTGTTGTTAATTTTAGAGTTAACCTTTATTTATATCATCTACATATATCTATGATTCTATTTTCACTGACAATTAGTGTTCTCTGCCATGAAGCCTTACTTATCTCTCAGCCTTGAATACAAACATGGATTTTTACTTATTTGAGGTATTCATTTTTAAATAAATAACTATATTATATATTAATGCTATTTTAATTATCATACATGTTTAATTATTATTTTATTTTGCTTTTATTAATCGATAATTACTTCATTTTTAATTTAATTCCGCTATTATGAATATCTTTTACAAATCTTTTACATTTTCATTGACATTTAAGTTTCTTTTTTAACAAAATTGAGTTTATTTTCATTCTTCTATGAAATCTTTGAATTTAGAATTTCACTCGGTTTATTTAAATATAAAAAAATAAAGAATATCGATTATAATAGACAATTATTTCAAAGCTATAAAATTATTATGGCTATAACCTATCTAAATATTTTTTATTTCAGTTATGTATATAACTACTTATGTATTTGTAATTATTTTAATTTTAAATAAGTTAATATGGTATATCCCATAGCTCTATTTAATTTAAACAATTACTTATAATTAAATTATTTTTGAAAAGTTTCTGCTTTTTAAAATAATATAAAAGCATTCGTCACATTAAAATATAATTTAATAAATTTGAGCATGATTTATGAGCTTACTTGAAACCTTATTAACGCTAACACTTTTGTTATTTCTTGAATGAAATGGATAATCTTTCTTAAAATATTTCATTAAAGTAGAATCATTAATATACTAATGTATAAATCTAAAAATTATTCTATATATTTTTTATTTATTTCAATTAATTCACAAAAGAAAGCCTTTTGTATAAATCAACTATTTATATATCTACCATAGAAGATATATTAAAAATTAATAATAGAACCAAAATTTATAATTTTTAGATACGAAGCTGGACTATTAAAGTTATTAATAATTCCGATAAACACAAGTTCTTTTAATAATAACAAAATAAGAAACAATAATAATTTAAATAAGAGTTCAGCTTATAGCTTCCAAAAACTATAAATATTAGTGTTTATATATAAAAATAGAAATTTTATTTTATTAAGCCAATATAAGTTGCGTGTTTATTTGTATAATGAAATAAATTAAGCTGAGTAAATGGAGAATATTTAAGTTAAATAATTAAATGCTATTAATAAAATATTGAGAATTTTACAAAAATTTGGTAAGATCATCATGCCGCATTTATATAGTAGCTATCTCTTTTTTAAATTTTGTCCTTATTAAAGAAGTAATAATATTATTGCTTACTTTATTATATCATGTTCAATAATATTATTTTAATTAGATTCATTAATACTATATGATACTTCTTGCTCTTAATTCAGAATTAATTAAAATATAATTAAATTAATAAAATTTATATACTGCAATAAAGAAAGATATCAATAATTAGTGATAAAAGAAGTATTTTTTTTTAATTTATCGTAGGTTATAATAATTGATTTTTAATGATATTAAAGAGATCTATGAATTAATATTTTTGACCCTTTCCTCGGCATACAATAGGAAATTATATAGCATTATGTATCATTTATATGCCGTCAGCAGCTAATGTTTAATTATTATAAATATGGTAGATCTATAAATTTCTAAGATTTATTAACTCATAAAACTTTTGTAGAATTAAAATTAAAGTTTATGCATAAATAATTGACACTTGCTAAATAAAAACTATTAAAACACCATAATTATAAAGTAAATAAAAATATTGAAATAAATTAATAAACCATAAATTAAAAGAGAAATACATTTGTGATAATAATCATAATTGTAATATTAATACTATTAAATTAAAAAGTTAATTGATGGGTGTTGTACCAATCTCACTCAGGATTTTCTAATAGAGCTTTCTAGTTCACTAAGGCCTGCTGAAGGTAGGCAGGGGGTTACTGGATTCACCATATTAGGAGCCAGTTCGTGAGGCTCTATCTGTCCACTTACCCACTCTTCGAGTGGGCTGCACGCTAGGATTTTCCTGCACTAGATGAGCTACCTGGTATGAGTTCAGTTTCCTAGGTAATAGTGAGAAGGATGAAGGTGGTGCTCCGCATTCAAAAGTGAGACGGTGAGAACCATAGAAGCCAGCGATAATAATTTTCCTCCCACACCAAGTCGGGTTATGAAGGCTACCACTGCGAAAGGACGGAGACTACTATCTCAGCAGCTGTGGTTCCTGGTAATAATTTTCACCATCCTCTCTTGAATTTTTTAAAGGAAGCTGATATCTAAGAGCTCTGTGGGGGTTACTCAAAGTTGGCTCTTATCTCGGATGCATCTCGGTGTCAGAGTGAAGTGGAATGAAGGCGTTGTGGTTTTTTGGAGTTCTTTAGTCCATGTCTTGCCACGTCAACTCACTTCAGATACGTCTACATCACGATGGTTTGATTTTAGAATGAAACAGTGAATATGTTAAATTTAATTTTGAGATTACTTATTTACTACTATTGTAATTATAATATTCATAACTTTTAATGAGAACAAAAAAGGGATGCGTTTCTGAAAAAATCAGGTTAAAATTAAAATTTCTATATAGTATTAAATAGATAGCTTTTATAAATTCTCTACAATAAATTAGCGCTGTTTACACCGGTTTATTTCCATAATCAGTATTTTCCTTTTGAACTTTACAATACTGCTTTATAATTATTATACTTTAGTATCAATAATAATTTTATTTTCTAAAATATCTTTTTGTGAATTAGAAGTCTTGCTTTCTACAAATTGTAATGGATATTTATCTCTATAATTATTAGTTTTTAAATAACTATCACAAAAGGATTTCTCTTTAAGTTCTTTTGATAATCAGATAGTTTTTCATCTGAGTTATTTTTTATTTCTTAAAATAGATAAATAAAATTAATAAATTTATCTTGAATAATTTAAATAGAATTAAAAACATAAATCAAATTAATATGACTATTGTTTAATTGGTAATGTTTATTGACATTAGATCTTATTTAGAAGTGTTCAAATCCCACTAAAACCCAATTCTTATCGTCAAGCAGTAACTGCCACCGCTTCTGGTTGTGTGGCCGCATTTTCGATTATTTAAAATAACTAGTTTTAATATAATAGGTAATTTTAAGAAGTTAATTAGTTTTTATTAAATCACTCTATACTAATGATTCTACTCTTTTATTTAATAATCAAAGAACAGAGATTTCATAATTCAATAGTTTTCAGAAGATGGAGAGATGTTGCTATTATACAAAGCAGTATGTTTTTGAAGTTTAATCAGAGTAGTGGCACCAGCTTATATATCATTATTGATACCCTTCATTTAATTTGAGAGCTGAAAAAGATTAATTTAGTAATATCATAAATTGAAGGTGGGTAAATGTCGATATTCAATAAGTGCGGCAGAAAAAAATATTTCTCTTAAATTCGAAAAATATTTGTTAAGTAAGAACTTGATAATTTTTATTTATTAAATATTCAAATTTGAATCGATTAAACACAGCTAGTCTATAGTTTTTAGAGTTTTGTAAATTAATTGTTTAATTTTATATATGATTTATTCTTAAATTCTTAACAATTGAATTTTTTTATTTAACTTAGTCTTAAATTATGAATAATAATAAAAACAAGGTTAATAAACCTTCACACTCCAGATTATTGCATTTCATTATGGAAATTTTATTTATCACTCACTATATTTTTCTACTATGCATCTAAATAAATAAATAATTTAACGAATATATATTAATATTAATGTATTATAATCGTATTCTTTTCTTTGGAACCTGGAATTTATTAATTTAAGGTTTATTAAATTAAACAAAAGTATATTACTTATATTTAGATAATATTCATTCATTTTACCATTATCAATTAAGCTATCCAATCGTTAGTTATTAACTAACTATAATTAGAATCTTAATTATTTAGTTTTAACATTTTAAAACTAAAAATAAAATCGATTTAAATATAAACAGATGACCAATGAGCAGATTTACATGGCTGAAAAGCAGAAGTAATGATTTTATCAATGTTTATGCAAGTCCATGTTGAGTTTATTTCTTATAAGTAACTATTTAATGATAAGCTCACTTAGTTATGATAATTAAAACTTAATAGTTGCTTGGATAAACAACGAGAATTATTATTTAGAGATATAATTGGTGTTACTTTCTAATGGTATCATTTGCATATTATTCTGATTAAGAAGATAATGTCCATATAACTTGTTTCTAAGGATTGATTCACCTAAAAATTCAATGGAAGTAGTGAATGAATATTTTTATTGAAATGATAATATTATGTTATTAATTATCCATTTTAAGTGGATAATATTATATAAAGGCAACAGAGATATGATTTGAATTTAAGAGGACTTTTCAAAATAAACAAGAACTTCTATGAGAAAACAAAAAGACTTCAACCATAATCATAAACTATGAAACTAATGCAAATAATTCTGTAATTTCATTAAAAGTCTTCTAGAAATCACTAGTTGATATGTTTGAATTGAGGAAGTAAAGAATGAAGATAAGCAATTTATAATTTAATGAAAATTAAAATAAGAGTAAATAACAAGATAGATATTAATTAAAAAGAAATTAATAAGTAGCCTCGATAAACAACTTAAAGATTTAAATTAGAATAAATTTTCATGAGAGCATATAGAGATTTGATTAATCAACAGATTTATAACTTATAGAATACAATAAAAGTAGTTAGTTCGGAGTTTCATGTTGATCTCTTGAATATTGTATATCGAATAAATATAAACATTATCAAATATTAATATATTTCTCAACATTAAATTGTTAAATTGTTATAAAAAATAAAGGAAATTGTATTATAAGCATGCATATTAGCAAGCATACTAACTATTTTTCATGATCTACTTTTAATATTTTAATTGTAGAAATAAATAATTTAACTATATTATTTGAACATACTTTATTTATTTTATATGCAATTATTGATAGTTAGTCTACATCGTGTATAAGTTAGTAAGTGTGGGGCAAAATTGAAAATCTTTTTATACTTTTGCCTCACTAGTTGTACATGTTTATTTATACACTTATAATTATTTTTATTCAATCAATTATTAATATATTTACTATTGTTAACAATCAAAATGTTTATGCTTCATGATTAAAATTAGAATAAAAAGTATAACATAAAATTATTAAACAGTAACATTAAATTTATCTAAATATTACTTATGACTATCCATTTTAAATAAACTTATCTTAGTTTTATCAATTAGATATTTCAATTAATTATCTAACAGTACAAATATAAAAACGATTCATTAACATAAGTTCTAAAACAGAATACTAATGTTAGTCATTTTTACTTGAATTTAGCGATTATCTTTACTATTGTTTTTACTTTATACAAATTAGGATTAATTATATGAGTATTATTAATTAATAATATATAAAATACCCTATGACAAAAATTTAAAGCAAGATTGAAATTATTTTAATATAAGATATTTTTAGAATAAATGAACATGGAATAATTCTATTCTAAAAAGCATGATCAGCCAGCAAGCACACATGAAGATTGTTGAGAAGATGCAAGTGGAAGAAGATTAGGGAGATTCATCCATTTCTGCAAATCTTATAAGGTAGAATAATTTCTATTGTGTTACTTTAATGTAGGATTATTTACTGGTAATACTGTCCTTGTGGATTTACAGACACAAGAGTTATATTATATCACTTTAAATACAGCTAGTACACTGGTTGTAAAGTATTGGTATTGCTTTGGTACCATAAATGAAGGGATAATTTAAACACTTGTAGCTGTGTATCCTCCCTTATTACACTAATTGGTAAAATGATATTGACGTATCATGCAAGAATCTAACTTATAAAAGAGGAGGTGGAAAACTACTTGGCTGTTCAGCTGATGAAGAAGAGCAAGCTTAGCTACACTTAATTTAAAGCAAGATATAGTTTTGTAGACTTAGTTCTCTGGGAATAATACTAAGGAACTATGCAAGAATGCGGAGCTCTTTGTACTATTGGCTCATATGATAGCGTTGATAAAGTAAAGAATAAAGTGATTAATGCTGCTAACGCTACTGTGGATTCTGCAATTACAGCTGTTACCAACAGTAAAGTTAATATCGTTTAGAGCATTGATAAAGTTTAAAATAAGTCAAATATATCTGGCTAATTCAGTAAATTCAATGATATAGTTCACTGATTCTATAGTTTTAACTACTAATGTAAGCATCGTAAGAGAGATGACAAACAAGAACACTTACATATTTGAGATTTTCTATTTAGCTCACCAGCTTGGAGTAGTGGTCCAAAAGATTCATCGACCTTCCTTAAATGACTAAAACTGATATCATAAGGAGTCCTCTCAATACCAGAAGAAATTGGGGTCATATTGTAAAATCATCGAATCAATGATTGAGATGACTCAACTGTGGGCTCAAGGTGTTCATCAATATTTTGCTTTAAAATATCTTAGCTTGCAGGAAGTGATTCTGAAAATTCTTGTCTGATTTTGAAACCCATGTTTGACCAATTTATGCCAAATCGTATTTCTCATTTAACTCTGTTGGAGAATACTCCTCTGTGAGGTAGACTAGAAGCTAATGTGTATTTTACATGGCTCTCGATTTAATATACTTGCCTAAATGTTTAATTCACCCACTATTGAAAAAATAAATTTCGAAGTTTTGCAAGCATTTAGTATTAAAATTTTAATAGATTAATTAAAGCCTAAATTTAAGAATAAACCAATTTTTATAGACGATTAAAAAGATAATTACTAAGTTTATCAACTACACTACTTTGATTGCTAATAGCAAAGTGAAGACACAATTTAAATCAATACACCTAACAAGGCTTAAATTAGTTGAGGATTCCATGCTTGCACTTTTGTTTGAAATATCAATCAGTAATAAGCTTATTTTCCTCTATATCATTCCCAATAATGGCAAATTTGAGATTAGCAAGGTGATAGGCATGTAGCAATAGTATTGAGTGCTGTATTTCCAGGTTTCTATATTGAAATATATATTGCAAGGGATCTACCAAATACAATCAGCACAGCTCCTATCAGCTCAATCTAATTTTAAATTCAAAGTTAGAGTACATGGCTACTTGATCACTCTTTGAGTAAATTGCTTAAAATTCTTCAGACGGGCTATTGTAGACTTCTAACCTTTCTCATCCCATTCCTATTTGTAAGCATAGTCTATTCCATATTTTTATCATCCATTTATGCGTTTCTTCAAATAGGGTTTCACTTTTTATGATTTAATTCTAACTTTATCATATGCATCAATTATGTATTATCAGTATAAATTCTAAACGTTATTTGTATAAGACTCATATTCTTATTTGGCCATTACAATTATTTAATTTTGATTAAAATTAACGATTGAAAAAAAAAATTCTTTTTAATTTTATAAAAGTCTGCATTTCACTTATTTTGTTAAATTTGATAATTTATAGTTAATTGGTATAAAGTTAAATTATTTTATAAGCAATAAATATAAGAAACTTATAGCAAAAAAAAAATATAATTAGACATTTATATATGAGTTATTTTTTTATCATGTTTGGAAAATATCTCTAAATAAGTTATTTTAATATAGCCAATTTCATCCTCAAAGCAATAGTTAGTTTTTGTTTATTCATGCTAATTTTTAGCATTTTAATCACTTATAATAAAAATATAAATTGATTTAAACTATTGAAATTATTTAAAACTGTAGTATAAAGAGTATTTTATAATAATTTTTATCATATTAAAATAGCATAAATTGTGGAATTCAGAAGAAAGTATATCTATATAAATATAAAGCAAATAATTAATAATAAAAAAAGCATAATAAAGGACTAAATTTCGAAAACATTAGGATTTTTATCTTAATGGTTTTATTAATCTGTAAAAGAAGATGTGATAAATTGAGTGTTTGAAAAAAAACATTCAAAGATATTAGAAATATTGATAAAATATAAAACAATCGTAAAATATATAATTTAAAAATCAAAATATTATTAAAATTAGATAGAAACTTGCTCTGGGGTCAGATGTAACGAACCTTTACCAAGTCTATCAAGAGCTTTCTCCCCTAACTAGCCCATAAGGACTAGAAGAGGGAACGCTGCCAGGCAACTAGCAGCGAATCTTCTGATGAACAGATGATCATCGAAGATAGCCAAAACATATATATCTACAGGAAAAAGCTAGTAGAATCAGACTAAGACTCTAATCAAGACATGGACGACAGGTTTTACTACTAAATACCTAACAAACAAAAGTTCCACAACCTGAGCCACACACTAGACCTTTGCTAGAAGATTATACAACCTCACCCCAACAAACTTAGCCACAAACAAATCATGATTGAAGACGAACAAGTCAGGAATCAATACATGGATTTAAGCCTGTTTGCCAGAAATTTCCTTGCTAACACCAACAAACACACTCTTAACACACCATCATCAGAAGAAGATTGGACTTCTGATGATGAAGAAGAAGAGGAAGATGAGGAAGAAGCTTACCTAGCCTCTGAAAGAGAATAACTATACTACTAGAAAAGATACTACCTCAAACTCTAACAATCCTAAAAGAAGAATATGAAAAAAGCTTCTAAACGCAACACCCAGAGACCCCTATACCAAAACCCCATCGTATAAAGGGATAGAGAAGAAATTAACGAGTCTTTTTAAGGACCACCCAACTACTAAGACATCACAGTGCAACAAGCACAATAATATAAACCTCAGTTTTTCAACTCTAGTAAGTTTGGACCTCAAAAAGAGAGTACCCAAACAAATTTTATTTACCAAAATTCAGCTAAACACATAGTGCCGAACTACCTAACTAAGATATTAGAGGAATCAATCCAACTGACCTCTAAGATATGCGGAGAATCACCCAAAAACTCTACCTAGGTAATACCAAAGGTACTACATACCGTACCAAAACCAAAGGTACTAAATAGGGAACTGGACACCGGAAATCTCATCAGAACAGAAACTGCTCAGAATCTGATCTTAGATTCAATAGATGATATAAACCTTATACATATACTAATTTATAGAGGGATTAAACCGGATATTTTGCTAGAATCAACAAGAGTTTAATAAATACTTTCCGAAAGTGCCATGTTCAAAACAATGGAACATGACATAAGATACAAACTACTTTAGAAACTTATTAACTCCAAAAATAGTAATTAAGACCCAAAGTTCGGAGAATGGGAAATCTAATTACTTAACTAATTAAGTTCCATATACTAAGGAGAACTTTAACTAAGAAGCATTTAAGAGAGAGCACTTCTCTCCAACGATATTAACAGTTCTTAAGAAAAATTCAACGTTGGAATATCTCTTCTACCAAACAATCAGCCAACATTCCAAGTCAAAAAAAGACAGAGAAAAGAAAAGAGAAAGAAAAAGAAATGGCTACAGAAGATGACAGAGAAGAACAAGAAAAATATTAAGAATTTTCAGTGAATAGTTAATGCTCAAATTAACTTATAACACTTGAACTTATAAAAGGGCTTGTCCCTTACATATATAAAAACATATACCAGATAGGGGGTCCTCAGAGACCTCAATGTGATCATATTATTATTATTATTAATTTAAAAATCACACAAAAAAATTGAAATAAAATACACTTTTGTAGATTAAATCTTAATAAATAGAGGTATATATTTTAAAAAAATTAGTGTATTTTAGAAAACTATGGAAATTTATGCTATTATATGAGTAATATGCACAAAAATGATTATATTCACTTAGACTTATCAAAATCATTTATTTTATAGCTCATGCTTGAGTTTAGATTATAGCTTTTCATATATCTATTTTAACTTTAAAATATGAAAATCATGCAATCTTTTTTTAGCGCACACTATGAGCACCTCAACTCTAAAAATAATTTGAATTATTCTAAAAATATCATTAATAACATATGTTATTTGTGAAATTTGGGTTTTTATGTTTAAAATTTCAAATAAAATTCCTTACTATTAATATTTACCGGTGATAGTTATCATGTAATCAGAGCAGAGCCATGAATTGAGAGATTATTTAAAACCATTTTAATTATATTCTTGATATAACTAAATATATTTCAGTTGCTAATTAATTTAAACAGTTTTTTAATTTGAAATGTTTATTATCAATGATAAAGATATAATAGGTATAAAATTTTATTACTATATTTATATATATAAATATCTGATAAAGATTACATTTCTCTTATACGAGAGAAGTTATCTTATAATTGTTGAAAATATAATCTGATACAAAAAATGAGTAAATTATAATCACAAATAACCTTGTTTAAAAACTTTTACCACATTTGCTGTTCATTCATACAAAAGATTGTAAAGCCAATTGTTTACTTATAATATATATTGATGTATGGGCTGTATTCATTTTGCTAGTGAGCTCCTCTATATAAGTTATTACCAGAGTAATGCTAAGTAGGAAGTCAGTTATGCACCAAAACTCAATCCAAACAGTCATGCTCCTTACTCATGTCACATCAATGCCATTTTTAATAAGTTTGGAACACTTTCTTTTCATTGCCATTAAGATCTTCTTGAGGAACCATAGCTAGCAAATATTTGAAGTCTAATCTAACTCTCAGTACTTTGTCTTCAATTATAAACATGCTTATACAGAAAATATAGGCATTTTTCAATTTTGAGTATTGCAAAATGTTCCCTCAGTGAATGATTCAAATTAAGCCGTAGTCAGGGTATCGTTATCATAAGCCAAAGAAAATGAGAGGAAAGGAAATTATAAGCCGAAGAGAGTCTTAATAACCTAGATAACGAAATAAAATCTAACATGTTAATTAAGAAGCAAGATTAAAAATTTACACATGAATACAAATCTAATTATATTTCAATATATTAATAATCTTTAGGCTTGTTAGTTACTATAATTATTTAGTAATTCAATCAAGTTGTGCAAATTTGATTTTATACTTATTATACTTAGTTTAAGACTATAATTTTTAATTAAATATTAAGTTAGTTTTTCTAAATTCCAAATCTTGATTTTTTATTGAAATTTTGAGTTTTATCCTTTTACTCACCACTATATATCTTTGCTTAAACACATTTGCACATTATTTTTAATACTTAGGATAATTTAAATGATAATATCCTAAAATTAAAATTGGTTATACTCTAAAAACATTTGCTTTTTCAGAGATAAACCTATAATGTATTATTTTTGGAGAATAAGTGAATTTTTAAATTAATGTGCATCTGTATTTTAACATATATGATAAATGCATTTAAGAATGTGGATGCCGATAAATATTACTATTTTAGAGCAATTTCACATGGCATTATCTCAAGTTCTACATTATGAAATATAGCAAGACATTCTGAGTATCCGCACAGCTGTGCTGAATTATCTGCAAATATTGCCCAAGTCGAATCACATTTGTCTTAATCCCCCAATTCCATGGGCAAACCTCTCTTGGCTTTTAATGCCCTATTTTTAATAAATTCTTATTTATATATATATATAATAAATACAAAATTTGACTTTAATTTACACAATTTATGAAATTAATAATTTATCACTAATTAGAATTCTCTATGGAGAAATTAAACTAATCCTAATATATTTAATTTTCTATTAAAAATTATGGCAGATCAAGGAATTCAATGATAATAAATGTTGCTTCAAGATCTTAAAACTCTAAGACTATTATTGATTAAGTTCTTGTTAGAATATTTGTGGGAAAATCTCTTAAAACAAAAATCATCAAGGTTCTGATCTCTAAGATATCTCATAATCAATAAATATACTGTTAGATCAACAGTTAACACTATATAATTAGGGGGATGGGCATTAGATGCCTAGGTCTAATTAGTAAGTTATATTCGATTCAATTATTAACTACAAGTACACTGCTGTCCACACAACATTTAGAGAAGTAATAATTTAATTTTTGTTAAATTTATTAGTGGTGTGTGGCGCATTTCCTCAGTTGGTGGAGTCTACACTCAAGAGAAATTAAGGAAATTCAAAAACAATCTCCTATTTTAGTTTTATTGGCAGGTCTACTAACTCTTTCAACAATTCTACTGTTAATATTAGGATGCATTGAGATCCAAAGCAAGTTCTTGAACATTACTGCATATGCAAAGTTTATGATATATTTTTAAAGAGTGAATCAGTGGCACTAACAAAAAACATAAGTTTCAAAAATGATATTTTTTTATAGGGCATGCATGGGAAAATGGTAGTTACACAAGGCGAAGTTCTCACAAGAGGCTGTAACGACAAGGTAAAAGTAGCAATAGGATGACAAGAACAAACTACAAGACAAGGCATTGGATGAGGTAAAATTGATTTTAAAGATTTTCATTTTCTATTGCTATAATATTCTATTGTTATTATTATTAATATAATTGTTGTAACTCTCTATATTTCTAAAATTATATGTTTATAAGTTCTATTCGTTGAAGTGATAATGCACTTATTATTATATTGTGATGAAATAATTGGCATTATTAGACTAATTTCGCTTTGTTGCCCTAATAATTTATTTATACTTTTTATCTTTTATTAATATTTTAATCCAACCAACAATTAATTAATTAAACAAAAGAAAAAGGAAAAGTTTATTTATTAAATTTACTATTAAATATTTGAATAGCTAATCTTTTCTTTAAGCTTTTCCATTGTAATAATTAAAACCCCTACTCAATCCTGAGATTAACAGGCAAAACATACCATCTGGGTTATCTTTTTGACGTGCTTTGTATTCAATGCCTTTTATAAATCTTCATTCAATAAATATCTCCCTCCTTCCGCATGTTATAATCAACTTATTTTTGAAGTGTCGGTAAACATAATTGAATAATTTTAATGTAATATATAATTATTATGGCTGTTTTATTGTTTGCATTATGAGTAAATCCTGTCAAAACAAAATTGTAAGAAGCGACTTCTCATCTGCAGGTAAACTTAAACTCTAACCGATGTAGAAGTGATTATTTATTTCAGCAAAAGACTAGTTAGTGATTGAGGGAGTTGATAACTATCCTGGGGCACAAATTTGCATCAAAATATCAATAAGCTGGTAATTTAATTTAATATCTATTTTAATGAGTAATTAATTAATAAAAATACTTTACTTTATGCTGAATGTTTTTGAATATCTGACGCATGAAGATAGAGATAGGCAACTCAGATGAGGTGTTCAAAAAGAAAGATATTGAAATAGCGCATTTGAATGAGAAGCAATGCCCAGTGACTCTAATAAATCGAGAGAACAAAACGCAGACTACTGGTTAAAGCACTTAATCAAAAGCCAAAAATGAATTATTTTAGTTGAACAATTTAACGCTTAAACTTTGAAGGAAAATAAGGAACAAAATAAGAAAGAATACTATCTGTATGTTAGGACTAAGAAAGCAGACATAAAATGCAAGAGAAAAAGTCAGGTGAAATTAAGCAGAAATGTTTAATTAAGGACAATGATCATAAGTAGTAATTGAAGTCTGTAACAAAAAATTAAAATAGAATCAGTTGAGAATGAACAGCATTTAGTGAGAATTGTTTCAATATAAGAAATATACGATTGGTTAGAGAGCATTTTCAAGGTGTGTTGATTATAATTCCTAGAAGAAACTGATCAATTGGTTATAATATATAAATATACTTGATAAATATAGCTCAAGTTGTGAACATATTAA
Source organism: Oxytricha trifallax (assembly GCA_000711775.1). NCBI lineage: Eukaryota > Ciliophora > Spirotrichea > Sporadotrichida > Oxytrichidae > Oxytricha > Oxytricha trifallax. Next base: position 107,237 of record ARYC01000070.1, read on the forward strand.
TACCATTAAATAATAATCATCAAAGTTCGTGATTAAGATCTAATTTAAATAAACTTATAGTCATACTTAGATTTCAATAATTTCTACATTGAACTTTAGTTGATTACCAAAACGCTTAACAAATATAAATTATTGAATATTTCATTTTCCAACCTTGATATAGCAATCTTCTATGAATTATTAGTCCAGTTAAGGCGATATTATGAAGAGTGAAAGCTTTATTAAGTATTTTAAATACTACTTGTCTATTTATTATCATTTTGAGAAAAAATTTACAGCAACTGGTAATGAGGGTATTTTATGGTATTAGTAAAGTCAACAATCTATTAATTCTTAGCTTCTTAATATATATTTATAATCATATATATTATTAGAAGAATTCTTGAAATATCAAATATATTTCTATCATCTTAAACCGCTAAGTATTAACCACTTCTACTAACCTAGAGAAGGCTGCAATAAATATAACAGCATTGAAAAAGTAAATAAAAATAAAAATTTGATATGATTCTTGAGATTATAATTCAAACTGTTTATTTGCAATAAAATGAATAATCACCTTAATCTATTGTTAATTAAAACCAAGCGCTTTATTAAGTATATTTTGCTAGCAATGAAATAAAAATAATTATTGTATTTATCTGCAACATATATCTATATTATTAACTCTTAGTTAAATTATTGAAATTAAATAAAAAATAATATATTAGGAGAAGTTATAAATTGATAAATTATCTGTATCTGTAAATTTCATAGAAGGAAGTAAATTATGTTTCCAGGGAATGCTTTAAAAAGATTTGAATTACATGAAAACATAGTCATATAGTATATATATATAATAACTCTTCATTGAAATATTTTCAAATTATTATGGATTTAGATTTAAATTATTTTAATAAATATCTATAAAAAAATATATATGATTTTTGTTAAAATTTGAAGGTTCGCCAATTTTAGAAAGACAAATAAATAATAAAGTTAAAATACTAGTAATTTATCCTCATGAATTATTAAACTATATATAGGAAAATCACTCTGTTTGAACTTCTTTTGTTTGTTATACTTTATTGTAGACGATATTATTGATCATAATTTTTTAGAATTTAAAGTTATATGAAATGTTAAATTAACTGAATATAATTCAAGAAAGCTAAATTAAAACTAAAATAGATAAATAAATTAAAAACTTAAAGATAAGACACTCTTATAACATAGCATTTTTGCCTTATTCTCATGAAATCAGTAAGTAATTTCTAATTTTTCTATTATAAATACACTTATTCAAATCTTAAGGATTATTTTCACGAGTTAATTTCAACTATTTATTAACATTTCTAATATTAACTGCTATGAAGAATTTTTCGTAAATTTTGAAGAGAAAATAAATAAAAACTCGAATGGCTAATAAATAATTTCAATAACTATACAATGTTGTCTTTACAGAATCATAAATGATTTTGACAAATTTAAAATCATATAAAATATTAAGTTACTTTATATATAATTCAATGTTCAAAAATATGATAATTCAGTTTTATCACGTTTTTATTTCATTTTTTAATAGATATGATATAATTTAATCTATAATATATAAATTTATGCTTTTTTTTAATTTGTATTATAATAATTTCCTAATCTTTAGTATTTTATCAATATTAGATAGTACCTAGAAACTTCATGAATCTTAATTGTATTTTCTATTTAAAAATGAGATCATCTCTTAAAAATATTGCATTTTTTCAATTATTTGCCTTCATAAACCTAATATAAACTCTTTTTTTCTCCATTTGATAATATCCAAACACTTGCCTATTTTAAAAATGTCTTTTTATATAGAAAAATAAGTTGCAAAAGTAAAAAACGTTATTAAATTTCCTTAGATTCAATCAGATACTATCATTTAAAACTTATAATTCAAGTAATACAGATCTTACACATCCTAATAAACTAACGTAAGAATGTTAAAAAGACCCAAAATAAGATAAATTATTCATTTATTTCAAAATTTAACATTTCATTAATTAAATAATATTGAATTAAGGAACAAATTCTAAGCAAATTAACTAATAAAGTCACATTAATTCAATATAACAAATATTTTAACTTATAATTTAGCATTTAGTAGCTATTATTTGACTATTTCAATGTCTTTTGATTTGAAATATTTATGTAATATAAGGGGCTACAATTTGAATGGCCTATCAAACAATTCAAATAATCTAAATGTCTCAATTTGCCCTCCAAATGATTAACATCTGCAAAGAGATGTCAGTCTTAAAATCTTTATATTTTGTTATCTATCGACTATAAATACAATTGAATAAAGGGTCACAAAACAAAGACAATATGCAGATTTTTGTATTTATAAATAATAATAATTTGTTCATGATAACAATTTATCACATTATAAGAAAGATTAACTTTTAGCTATAAACTTAAAGTTCTTTTAAAGGGAAATTTTCATCATCTGCGTGTTTGTTCTTTTCTTAAACTTATCTTACTCTCTTATATTTATGTTTTTGGAATCATATACGCTTCATTGCTAATATATTTGATTGCGACATCAAAATATTATTCTTGAATTGAACTTAATTTTTTTCAACATTAATGCCTTTTTGTATAAAAGTAATTCCAATTTAGCTATAATGAAGGATATAATACAATTGGTGAAAACCATTTGCTACTATTTTTTATATAATCTCCATGATTGTTATAAAAATTACTATTTTCAAGGCTTTAAAATATATTTATTAATATATTAGATATATTGTAGAAATACATTTGAATTTGGTAAAATAATTATAATTAAATTAAATTAAATTTATTTCGTGGCAGTTAAAGTTGGCCGATTTGAACGATCTTGGGCTCATTCGATAGAGAATTCAAAATTAGCATGACTTTACTATTGGCGGTACTATTTTATCACATCGAGGGAGCGAGATAACTTCACTTTAATGTGAGGGGTATAATTTAATGAATTTAGATAAATTTAATTATAGTGAAGGGCTATGGGATCAAACACGCCCCCCATAATGTATATTTTTCTTTTTGTAGTCTAATAAACTTTTTAACGCTGAGTAATAGTAGCTAATAAACTATGCGTGTGCGATCAATAGTTTTCGAGATATGGCCCCAATTAAGTTCACATTTTATATATAAAATTATAGTTAAAATTTTTAAAATATTCCCAATTTTTCATAAAATCTAATTTTTCCTTAAAATATCAATTTAGAGAATTTAATGAAAATTTAAAGAATTTATTTATTTATAAAAATAATATCATAATAAATTTATATTACATTCTTGAAATAAAATTAAAGTCCAAATAATTTATTATGATATTATTTTTATAAATAAATAAATTCTTTAAATTTTCATTAAATTCTCTAAATTGATATTTTAAGGAAAAATTAGATTTTATGAAAAATTGGGAATATTTTAAAAATTTTTACTATAATTTTATATATAAAATGTGAACTTAATTGGGGCCATATCTCGAAAACTATTGATCGCACACTCATAGTTTATTAGCTACTATTACTCAGCGTTAAAAAGTTTATTAGACTACAAAAAGAAAAATATACATTATGGGGGGCGTGTTTGATCCCATAGCCCTTCACTATAATTAAATTTATCTAAATTCATTAAATTATACCCCTCACATTAAAGTGAAGTTATCTCGCTCCCTCGATGTGATAAAATAGTACCGCCAATAGTAAAGTCATGCTAATTTTGAATTCTCTATCGAATGAGCCCAAGATCGTTCAAATCGGCCAACTTTAACTGCCACGAAATAAATTTAATTTAATTTAATTATAATTATTTTACCAAATTCAAATGTATTTCTACAATACTATAAAAATAATCTATGATCAATTATTATATAGGAAATATCAGGGTGTCCACATTAATTCTTATTTAATTTTTAATTTTTTAATAGATTTGCAACAATTTTATATATCTTTTAATCATAAATATATAATTATTATTTTGTGTCATTTAATTTGGAATTTAATTGCAGATGTATATTAAATTAAATTAAATGAAACTATAAATGCTATAATTGGAATTAATCAGAAACAATATTATTTTTGTTTATTTATTATTTATAATGTAATTTTAAAAAATTGCAATTAAACTTGTTTGGGGTCGTAAAGATAAATCAGAAATGATATACTTTCTCAGCAAAGAAATTTAAGTAACTCTTATTTAATGGAATCACTTAGATTCGTGAAAACTATTCCCTAAAATTCAATTAAATAAATAATATAAGCCTCCTATTACGCAATTTGTAATGGATTCAATAAAACCTCCAGAGGTCATAGAATCCTTATTATCAGCTTCTTCAATAGACTCATCAGATACACCCATACTATAAAAAGGATCCTAATCTCAAAATTTTAACATATATAGCACAAACTATCTACTGATGATAAAAACCTCAACATAGAGACCCTACTAGACCTCGAATAATGAGAGTAGATTCAATGGGACTCTATTAACCAAGAGCTATAATTAACGGTGATTTAAACTATCTTCTCAGCTCTAGCCATTTCTTTCACTAATGCTCTTAATATTGAACAAGTGTTAAACATTAAGGAATGGCACACAAGGCTAGTACTTAATACTGCTCACAAAGCAGGCATTATTAGACTCTCATAATATCTACAAACTGATTTAATACTACTAAATTTACTATAAGTATTTAAAGATATTGACAGAGAACAGATTATCTCAGTTAACAAGTCAGAAGAACAAAAACAAAACCTTTCGCAAACCTCAACAAAACCCCATACTCAAGATGCGGAAATGTAAGATGAGTTTGAAATCTCTAAAAAGCCTGCTCCTTCTAAAAATTAAAGTGCGTAACATGAATAACCCAAAAATTTAATATATGACGTGGTGGTTTAAACTAATGACGCACTTGATATTTAATACTAAAATAAATTAGAATAATCAATTAAAGATTTAAGATTTAGGTACATGCAGGCCAAAGACATTAAAGGCTTAGTCACTGACTAGTATTGGACAGAGATTGAGATAAACAACATGACTAAAATGCTTTAACTCTCTCTACCAACAAATGTATATGAAGAACTTGACTTTGAATAAAGACAAGATTGGTAGAAATTTTCTTAAAGTCTTACAAAATACATATTAAAATTCCTATCATATACTAAAACCTAGTCTGTTGGAGTAGACTTGATGAAACAAAAATACTTCTAGTCTTAGAAAATGAAGACATTGTGCTGAACCAACAGATAAATGGTTCTAATTAAAAACTAATACCCCCCAATAACGTGGCTTTGTACCACCAGGAGTAGGTATCATTATTGATGACTCTGAAGCTAACAAATTCCTAATGAATTTAGATTAACTACTTATCTAATCTAATGCTATTTCGAGACCTATAATTCTCCAATAATTAACCTTCATTCTGGGTATCATCTTTAACCTAGTTGAAGAAGAACACTCTTAACTCACAGACCTAATGAACGAACTCACAGCGAAGACAATAGAGCAGAGAAAGAGATCAGAGATTATCCACGAAGAAAACCTTAAGAAATATTACAGGTTTAACTAAGAAATTAGTGGATTACTGGAGCAAGACGAAGTCAAACCAGATTAATGAAAAGGGCTAGTCCCTTATATATTATCTTATATTTTAGATCGGGGGTCCCCAGAGACCTCAGTATGATAACATTATTATTATTATTATTATATTATTATTAATTATCATAATAATTGAAGGCTATTTCTAATGTTTAATTATACTTCCACAATTACAGTATGTACATTAAAAACTAACTTTATAAAATAATAAATATTTTTATTTATATAAATGTATTTTTATGTTTTAATTAATTTTATCTTTCTTTATCTTCCATTATTAATGATGATCGAGGGTCTTCGTACCATCATAATTATAGAAAAACGATCATCTTCTATAATTTAGCGCTTGCCAAGATTATGCTTCTGCTTTTTATTGCTGATCTACATATTCAGCTTACAAAGTAGTTCACCATGTTTGATGGGAGCACACAAAGATTTCTTGAAGTCATTAATCGCTGCTCTTGACATCTAATGATGCTTCTTGAAAATATAGATCTATCCTAGATAGAGATACTTAGTTATATTTTATGTTTTAACCAGATTCTAGAATAAATATAAATACATAAATTGGCAGGGTAGCTCTTCACTTATTCTCATTATACGAAATTTAAGCGGCAGATTCATGAAGAATCTAAGGATGACCAGACAATTATTATTTCCCACACCAGAAGACTGGACATTAGCAATTTAAAAAGCAAAGTTGAAGAAACAACTAAAACTAAGAAACATTTAAAAGCATATACAATTAAGTAAAGTTAGAAGTACATTAGTAAGATGTTTACCTGTTATCAATCGATATTGGTTCTTAAAGAAATAGGTTGACTGTAGAGATAAGTGTCAATATTCATCAATAAAAAATGAAGTAAAACTTAAGAACATTGACTTACTGCTTTATTATATCTTGATAATCCAAATTAAGTATTTATTAAATTAATAAAGAATCCAATGAAATATTTTAGGATGAAAATATAGATAAAAACTAAATTTATAAATTAATAGCATATAGTTAGGTGATATGAGATTATTAAGAATGTGAATAATTTTAATATAAGTATATGAGAGCCAATTTGATAAAATAAAGTTGTTATGAAAAGATTCAAATAAATATATATTTATATTCAGTCAAAATAGGTTAAAAATTCAAAATAAAAAAATCCTAAAATACAAAAAAATACTATATTAAAGCATATTTAAATCATTATTATAATTATTTTTATAAAATTGATTGAATTTAAAAATTACTATATATATTTGGTACGAAGTAGTAAAAGTTATATATTGTTACTACTTGGTCCCTATCCTTATATTTATATTTATTATTTTAATTTAAAATGGAATTAATTAAAAAAAGTAAATTAGAAATGAAATTACTTTTATGAATTTATGAAATTTAATTTTTTCACATTATTTAAATCATTTTGGTAGTTTATTACTTGCAAATAATTATTTTTAAATTATACTGCTTATTATTTAACTAATTTTATGTTTTAATATTTAATAAATTACACTTAATTTTATTTGAGAAATCATTTATATTTCAATAATTTTTCTTAACTTTTATATTTAAATTTTTGGAATAATAATATTAATATATAGACTTGGACCAAGTAGCAAAAAAAAATACTTTTACTACTTGGTACCAATTAATAAATTTAAATAAAATAAATCAAACAAATTTATAACAAATAATTATAAAGATTTATCAAGTAAATTATTTAAATTTCATTCTAAATTTTAAGGATTTTTATATTTCAAATTTTTAACATATTTTGACTGATTACTAACTCAATGATATTAAAATAACAAAAGAATTAATTTTATTCTAATAAAGTTAAATAAATTTAATAATAAAATATTAGTTGTAGCAGTAAGTAATTTAAGGTAATTAAAATATTAATCTAAATGATACGAAGAATAATCACTGAAAGTGTAAATGCTGATGAATCAGAGTATAAGACCAGATTATCATTACGGTTCCCCGCGATTTCACTCCTGGTCTTTTAGTTTCTCTTTTATTTATTTCTGTTCTTCCTCATTCTCCTTTTCATCCTTCCTTTACTTTGGCATTTTCTCCTCATCTGCTTACTGAATCACTTTACATCTTGTTTGACGCCATTCCTAGATCCTTCGTTTTGCTCCAAGTAATGCTTTGAGTCTCCGTTGAATAGGTAGCCTTTTACTTCCGAGAAACCTTTCACCATCTCGTTGAATCTGCTTTTCACTTCATGGAATTCCTGATCTTTCTATGCATTCATATCATCTCTTATTACTTTGTTGTCCCTTTGGTCTATCAGTGGGTTGAAACTCAATGACTCAGCTCATTTGTCCTCGTTAGCTTGCTGCCAGATCAACTCGCTTCTCCTTTTCATCTCTCTATTTAAGTCTTCTTGTTTAATAGCGATTCCTGATCTTCAGATCTCCATTTTCACAAAACTAAGTTCCAGGTTGAGCATCAAATAATATCTCTGCATATTTACCCAATCGTTAGCGAATAACTGGAATAACGGTTCTCCAGTAAGCTCCATTGCTATGTAATTGATTGTTAGAATGGTTAAGACTCCACAGTCCTCTGAGTTTGTGACTTGGTGAGTCTCCTTCTTGCTTTTAATCCCCTTTACTTGAAACTTTCTCCCTACTGTGCCCTCTAATAGTTCATTCAGTTGCTTTGTAGCCTATTGGATCACTGCTAAGCTACCAACTGATCTCCTAGAGCCTTATTCTATCTCCATAACTACACAGTTCCTGCTATTCTTAATGTTGCCCTAGCAGCTTACTAGTAAGATAATTCCTTGGATATCTTCTTGAGCTCTCCTGAATCTGCCATTTTCTATTTTCCAGTAAGTTGTTCTAATGATCCTTTCCAATCTCTTTACTCCGCTGTCATTCACGACTATTAGTGGTAATATCATCTTGTCGTGGCACTCTGGCTGAATCGAACTTCCTCAATTAATCTTGAAATTGCTTCCATGGTATCTTCCATGATGTAGTTTCCAGGAATTATGTCAAAGTGTTTCCATTCCTCATTAATATAACTTTCATGCTTGAGTTACTATTCTGACCACAGGTCTTCCTAACTGAGCTCTCTGTCTGTCATCAAACCTTCTCTCCAGTGTCTTCTCTATCTTACTACTAGGGCTTGGGCAGCATACTATTGTCACCATTCTTGATCCCAAAGGTTCCAACCTTTTTTATCGTCGATAATTTTTTCAAAACCCTGACATTTAAATTCAGTTAGGTCGATTAGGTTTATAAAGCCCATCTATTCTCCCTAAATGCAATATGAGCCGTCTTCATGTTTATTGAATCGGTCTCTTTGAGACTTGGATTTATTCAACCTCTTACTTGGGTTTGATTTTCCAATCTTCAATCTGCTCTTGAATCCCATTTGTTAGTTGATCGGTGTTCTTGTAAAGCTTCCCTTTTTAAGCCCTCAGGTCTCTTGATCTTTACTTCTGTCTTTGTTGTTAAATCTAACCTCTTACAATCCCTCCCAAAAATCCTTCTTCTTCCCTCGAATTTCCCATCTTTCTGGTCTCCTGTTCCCAGGTATCTTGATTTCTTCTTCACATTTCAATTTACTGAATTCTGATGAGTTTAATGGATTCATTCTTCCTTAATGCCTATTATCTTTAATTGTTTATTAATTATTTTTTATTCTCTGATTTCATCTAAGTATACACTACTTATTTATTCTAATATTTGATCTTCAATTCTACTGAATTGTGTTTAGATTCTATTCATCAAAATCATGATGTTTTTTCTTGAAGTAGGCTACTCTGAACATTTTCTTAATTGGTTAATAATATTGGTGCTCCTCTAATTTTCTTATTCTTTAATCTAATCAAATCATTTTAGTTATGATCTCTATCTTTTGTTGGTTGCTCATGTTAATCAGTATCTTCTCTCTAATTATTTATGAGAATCTTGTTAGGTCCCTGCCTAGTTAATTAAGTTACAGTTCTTTATGTGTTTTGTGTCTACTATCATCTTGTGGATTTTACAATAGTTGCAAATCCAATAGTTCATCACAGTCGTTCCTTTGACTTAGCGCCATCATTGTCCCATCACATTCTTGGTTAGAAAAATCTTTTTCTTTTTTAGGAGTGATTTTTCTATAGTTTGATCTTATCTTTCACTTGCTTATGTCTTATGAACTGATCTATGTCCATGCTTATCTTCTTCATGTTCTTCGCCAGAGCTAAGTCTCTAATGATTTCACTGGTGTTTGTTTCATTAAACAATATTAAATTTCTAAGTATTTTGTTTGGAATGTCCCTTGCTGTCCTAAGTGCTTTTCTTTTTAATTTTAACTCCAGCTTCTTAATCAAAATCCCAAAACCCCTTAATGAGGTTTATAAGTGCTTTGATTTGAAGGGAATTTGTTAGAGGTTTGGGTTATTAATTAAATTCAAGACTAAAATAGTAAGCTTTTGGGGTCTATTTATGATTAAGAGTATATAGATTTAGTGTTTAAACTGCGCTATGGATATGATATGTATAGTGAATAAGTCAAACCAGTACTGAACAATAAGTCTATTGAACTTCTCTTAAAGTGAAGTCCGTCAACTGTTCGCTCCCACTGTCTTATAGCACTATAATTAAAGCAAAAGTAGCTAAATTCTAAACCTAAGAGGTTGTCAAAGTTTCTATAGAAGCATATTGACTTATCTTATTAATGAAAAAACTTTGAAGTATTGGACTCACTTCTCTCTCGACTAACGAGCTATTATGTTTCACCGCCAGTTCCCTGAGTTGAAGATCTCTGCATAATCTGTTGCAAACATTTATAAACGAAACGGTATCTCTTATAAAGGTGTAAATCGTATCAAGAGAATAATTGATTTCACTCTGCCATTTTACAACAACAACTTAAATTACATTTATAATTAAATGCAGAGAGCCTAATAGAATAATATTAAGTTTATTCATGCTGACGAGGCTGTGTTTACCTTCAACACTTTCATCTAGAAGTCTTGGTATAAGAGACATAGCAACATAGAAGTATATGACTAGAAAGTCAAGGTATAAACAATGGCAATTCTTGGAGGTATTAGCGAGGATGCTGGTTTAGAAACTTTTGTTATTCATCCTCGCTCAATTAAGACAGAGCAGTATATTAAATTTTTAGAGCAGCTGAGAGAGAAGTAACCTGAATAAGAGATTATACTGTTTGTTGACAATCTTTTAGTTCATAAGACAAAAGATACAAGGAAGAGTTATGAACAACTTAGAATAACGCCAGTGTTCAACGTACCTTACAGTACATAGCTTAATGGAATTGAATTCTACTGGGGTATACTAAAGGTCATTATAAGAAACTGCTGCTATACCAACTGATGCATGACCTACCTATTGATACAGTCGATTTTATTTGAAGCTCAGCAAAGAGAGTAGATAATTAGTTGGCATTAAAGTTTGCTAAAGAAGGGAGAGTGAATGTATATAAATAAATTTGTAGTTTAAGTTAATGAATATATAAGTCACTTTTAAAATTCTTTAGAGGAAGCTGGCTTCTCTTTCTTTTCTTCCTCTTAAGGCTTGCTTAGGCCTAAGTTTCTTCTCTTGCTGCCAGCTCCAGCATCTATGTTCATTGACTCTGGCGGCTAAATATTTGAATAAAGTCTCTTGCTAACTTCATACTTCGTCTGCGACTTTCTCATTCTGTGAAGCTTGCTCTATTCCTTCATCAAAAAGATGCCAGTATCAAATTTTTCTAAAGAGTTAAACTACAAATCTTACTTGAAATATAAGGGTGCTTCTGCAGCTCTTATAGCCAGCTCTCACTTATCTTGATCCCTTGTTTATCCTTATCTTCTGAAGAGATGCTGTACCTTTTCTTATGAGATTCTTGAATAATTTCTTTCAAGTAATCACCTTTAATTGTTGCAAGTATACCAAAGAAATAGTTTCTTTCAGGTAGTTTATTTGACAACTGCTTCTTAGTAGGCAGGTACAGCGAAACCTCTGGGTCATTCATAGCATCATCATATAAGTTAGTCACTGAGATTTCTGGATAGTTTGGAATCTCTGCAAACTTTACATCTTAAGTTTTCAATGCTTTCTTCTCTTCGCAGAGTATCGCTCTTAGAAATGAAATTTAAGTACCTTCCATTGTTGGCAAGAACAAACCAACTACATAATCAAGATGAGTTATTATGAGTTCATTACCTTGCTGCACCAGGTAGATGAGAATCCTCCTTGCTTCTAAATCTTTGAATCAATTCTTGTGCTTGCAACATTTTCATTGGATCATTCATTGACTCCATCTTTTTTACAGATCTAAGAAATGATATTCAAATTTAAGTTTATTGATTTCAATTATATACCTCTGTAAAACTAACTATTAAATATGGGTATCCTATTGAAAGTCAACCTCTAAGAAGGATATGGAGAAGGTTTAGAGAACTGGTTTCAAACTTGTCAATTTCTACTGTTATAGTTCCATATTTTTTAATTTAAATTGGTACGTACTTAATTAGGAGCAGTTCCTAAAATGATAGTTCTTAATTAGGAGCACCCTAATTTTAATCATAAAATCACAAAATACCTCCTAAAGCTGTACGTACTTAACTAGGTGCACCTCCTAAATCGGTACGTACTATAATCAACTTATTATTGAAAGTAAAAATGGTTACTTCCTCACCCAGATTAAGAGCTGGATCGTCTCTTAGCACTCATATTTCTTCTCTAATACTCTAATTATAACCCTTGAAGTTTGGAGGCTTGCAAACCTCTCAATTATAGAGGCAGTTTTATAATTTTAAATTCAAATTTAAATATAAGCGCTATCATTTTAAGAAAAACAATAGTACTTCCATCAAACTAAATGAGACTTACCTTTGGCAGCAATAAAAAATGTGATAGCTGTGAGATGAACTCTCATAAGGAACTACAAGAGCAATCACTTGAGGTCTCTGTTATTAAAATAAATATTAATATTAGAAAATAAATGGCTAACAAGTGTGTGGGAGACAGAGAGGAGGAGAAAGGTATTAATGATATTCCTATACAAATTGAAGAAGCTGAAGTCTATTTTTGTGAGCTATGTGAGAGAGATTTTGCTCATAAATGAAGCTGGTACAGACATAAGAAAGAGCATAGTGAAGCCAAGGCCACTTTATACTAAAAGCATGATAAAATTGATGGAAAGTATGACTGCTTTGAATGCCTTAAGCAATACCCTCATACAAGAAACTTAAAAAAGCATTTATTAAAATCTCACAAGAAAGATATAGAAGTTAAGATCATGAAGTTGAGCTGAAGCTTCTCAACAAAAGAAAAGCGAGGGAATATTCTAGGGTTGTAGTGCCTGAATAAGCAAGAGAGTTAGAGTACGTTAGGAAGGCACTCAACCAACTGACCTCTGATTAACAAAAATTATGGTCAAGATTCAATACAAGAAAATACCAGTTCTTGCAAAGATAGATTTAAATGCTTCTCTTTAAAGTTATGTAATCCTTGAGGACTCCTTTGATAAGAAAGTTATCAATGATCATCAATGTGCTTATAAGGTTTATCCTTTCAACTATCTCTTAAATGATGATAAATATCAGATGGATTTTACTAATGAGTATCAAGTGCTCACTCAAGCAAAATTTAAAGAGTGTAGTTTCTTAATCAAGCTAGATGCTGCTCTTCTTGCAAAAGATCATGTTGCTTTCAGTCTGACACTCTATGAAATATCCCTCAGAGATTTCATTACGGATCAAAGGAATCATAAAAAGCTTGGTTAAGTAACAACTCAAACCATACAAGGCATCAAGGAGCTTCATAAGTTAGGGTTTGTTCATAGAGATTTGAAGCCAGAAAATATAATGATAAACTTTTCACCAGTGAGAGTAACAATAATCGATTTAAACAGAGCCTTAAGGGTGGAAGTATCAAGGCAAGGAACTGTTATGGGAACTAAAGGCTAGTATCCAGAAATAGAAGACTGAAGAGATGGAGACTTATAGTGGGATGTATGGGCTTTAGCAGCAATAATAATAATAGAGTGCGATCTGCCTCGCAAGGATTACTTATCTAAAAGGTGCGAGAAAGATGAAAGCAAAGGATAAAGCAATTTATAGAAAGAAACAGAGTCTCTCAACCAATGAAACAGATGGCAGAGTCGATAATAATAAAACCAAACTCAAGATCAGACATATCAATAGAGTAGATAGAGTTGTGGTTAATTAAGATAAACTTCACACCTCTCCCACATGATCCAAAAGTGCATTTTGAGTGATTAAATTAAATTCATTTACTATAAATTTCATATTAAAGCATATTAATAACCCCAACCCCTAACAAATTTCTAACAATTCAAAGCACTTATAAACCTCATTAAGGGGTATTGGGGTTTTGAATCTCTTCTAATTTTACATATTAGGCTGCCACCAGTGGCGTATATTTGTAGATAACTAATGATCAGATCTGAGCCATCATAATTGTATTCCATACTGTCTTATTGTTGGAGCTTGTTAATCTTTGGTAAACTCAGTTTTCTTTTTTATTTTAATACTTTCCCAACTACAAACTCAAACTTTTTTTTGTCACTATTAATTTATTAATTTAATCATTATTTTAGTAATACATTCGATTTGGGAAAATAAATTAATATATGATTAATTAATTATTAAAATCATGGTAGTTATCAAAACTAAAGTGAGTAAAAACTCAAATCTAAATTTATTCTACGGTAGATCCGTTGATTTTATCTAGACTTGACTATATGCAATATTCCTGAATCATCCCAGGAAGTGAAATATTTTGATTTTGAGCTAACTCCCAAAAAGAAAATAATGGTTTATTAAAAAATTGGGTTAAATTTAACAATTTTAAATAATTATTAAAATTAGCTATTAATCTTTATTTTATCATTTTTCACTTAATATTTTTTACTTTATTAAAAAATAGAATTTATATTTGTTGCATTGAGTACATGACTTTAAGATTCTGGTGATACAGTAGTTTGAATCTTTAATAATTGTTTTGGCTATGAGGTAGTATCCTTCCCCCCCCCTAATGTATACTTTTCTTTTTGTAGTCTGATAGAGTTTTTAACGCTTAGTAATAGTAGCAGATGAACATGGAATGTGCGAGCAATAGTTTTCGAGCTATGGCCTCATCAAAGTCACTTTTAATATATAAAAATCATTATAAATTTTACAAAAAATTCCAAATTTTTCACAAAATTTAATTCCTCTAAAATTAACGATTTTAGCAGTTTTTAACTATATTAACAAGTTATATCTAATTTATTATAATTTTTTAAAGTGATTTAAAATTCATTTTAATTTTTATTTTGAGTATAAAAGTTTCACTTTAAAAAATTATAATAAATTAGATATAACTTGCTAATATAGTTAAAAACTGCTAAAATCGTTAATTTTAGAGGAATTAAATTTTGTGAAAAATTTGGAATTTTTTGTAAAATTTATAATGATTTTAATATATAAAAAGTGACTTTGATGAGGCCATAGCTCCAAAAATATTGCTCGCACATTGCATATTCATCTGCTACTATTACTAAGCGTTAAAAACTCTATCAGACTACAAAAAGAAAAGTATACATTAGGGGGGGGGAAGGATACTACCTCATAGCCATTGAATTTAATGATGCTAATTGAATTTTTTTTAATTTAAAGTAACTACCGAACTGATATTCAATGAAATTTTCATTCATAAATTCGAATATATTATTGATTAAATTTCAATATATATTCTATTAATACATTTTATCGAAAACCTTATGCATAAATATTGGGCCTATAAGTAGTTATTTATTGCAGTATCAACTGACAAATAGTAATCCTGTCTTTATATTATTTAGCTAATCATATAGAAAATTAGATAAAAATAATAATAAATATAATATATTTTTTAATTTATAAAATCTATAAATATTTTTTAAGCACCTAAATATATCTTTATCTTTATAATAAATTAATTAGATTATGAGTAACAATAATTATGACTTTCTAGTATACTATTTGAAACGTAAAGATCATCATCACTTAGTTGATATTAGTGGTATTATGAATGATTAAATATAAATGTCTTAGTTCCAAATGAGTTCTAGGTTGCGATAAAATAATTAATGAAATAAATATAGCCTTACGGTTTTTATTAATGCATTAGTATTACCTCATTGATTAACATTACTAATAGGATTGAGTTACACTAGAGATAGCCAAAAACACTTTAAAATATGGTTAACTATTGAAATGAGTTAGACTACATCTCCATAAGTGACGTTAGTGATTGGTGTTTGTTGTTTTCAAAGTCTGAAAAAATATATATATCAATAAAATATGTATGTATGTTAGAAGAATTTATTGAATTATTGAAAATAATTATATTCATAATTATATATTTATTTCAGTTATAAGCACTAAATAGCATTCTTAATCATATTAACCAAACTAAAGCAGTCAACAATATCAACCATTGGTGAGGAAAGACAACAAAAAGTTTGTCGAGAATTTACCAAAATAATTTTTATTTATTCAAAAATAATATTAGACAATAAAAAAAAGTATTCTTATATAATCCTTATGTATTATTATATTTAAAGTTAATTTATTTGCTATTTATTATTTTTGTTTAGTTCTTAATCACATTATTTTATGAATAATTCATTTAATATCTAATTTGTAGAAATGATATTCATTATAAGAATATCAACCATTTCAGTATAACTCCCATTACTGACAGTAGCAATAAAAGTATTTAAATTAAAAAAAAGCTTATAATCTCCTTTTTATCTATAGTTACCGTTTTATGATCAAAACAAATTTATAAAATAAATTAAATATTCAAGTATCAACGACTTTTTTTAATTTTAAGAATTACATTTTTCGAAAGAGGTTAGTAACTACTGTTACATTTTAAGAAGTCATCTTTATGAAAAAGAGAGATTTACATTAAATTATGAGTTGCAGCAATTTTTGAATAGGAGTATTTTATTGCTCAAAGTGGCAGTTGTGTATTAATCAAACTACATTCGTTTAAAATATTAGGAGATTTTATCATCATATAAATAGACAAAATAAATTTAATTTTATCAATTAAGTTAACAAGAATACTAATTCAACTACAAAACTATCACCTGTTTAATTCAAACAATTTAAATAGAATTTACTAGAATTTTTCAAATGTATTTTCATAAGTAAAATATTGTCAGAAGTATTGTATTTAATGTATTTTAAATTATTAATACAAATAAGAAATGATCGAATTTATCCAAAATATCTGTATTTCAACAGAATCTTATGTTAAAGCTTGATTAATTGTTTTATTGAACTATTATAACTATTCCCACTTCATCAGACCAGTTAAGATTCTTAGTTCTTACAAAATCAATGTAATTCTATAAAGATTGTGAATGTAAATAAATATATCTACAAGATACCTAGATAATATTTCAATAATTAAATCATAATAATAAGGAGGTATTATATTTGAGCTGCATCACGAGTTTAGAAATCTACCTTAATTCATAAATCTTAAGTAAATTCAATTTATATGGTTCTTTAAGTAAAGAAGAGGATCATGAAATTTATAAGTTTATAACTAATGAATCTATAGCATTTTATGTATTAATATTGCTTATCGTAATGTTTATATCTTCATCAATGATGTGCTCTACAGTATTTGTTGATATATCTTACGTATAACAACTCAATTGATGTTAATTACTCAAAATCAAATCAAAAATAGACTTTGGACAATTTCGAGTCAAGCCTTTCTAAAACCCCATGAATTTTTTAAGAATTAAGATAAGGGGGTACAATTGATTAATTAAGAATTATTATTATATTGGCTAAAATCAATTAAAATAGCGTAAAAGATAATATACACACCCTGATTTGTTTATTTTTAATGGAAAATAATTCGAGCCAATGGCTTAATTATTAGTCTAAATAGATTATATTTACGCCAATATAATAATAATTCTTAATTAATCAATTGTACCCCCTTATCTTAATTCTTAAAAAATTTATGGGGTTTTATAATTAATGTATAATTAAAAATATGATTTTATTTTTTTCATTAAAGTTATTATTAAAGAGATATTAATAAATGATTTTTATTGATTATTTTAATTTTATAAATATGATAATTGTGTAGGGTATTGCTATTTGAAATTTAGAAAATTAATAAGAAGAGCACTAAGACAGAAATACAACAAAATATCTATTAAATACCTTCAAAAACATCTATTGACAATGATTTTGAGCGCTTTCATCTTTATCACACTCACTTATCATTCCCGTTAAGAAATAAATAGAGATTGTATCTTTTTTTTTAATAAAAAAACAGTAACGATATTACTAAGGAATTTGATTCTTATCTTCAATCACATATTTTTCTCTCTCATAAACTAATAGAAAATGTTGTATAATCATTAAGATTTCACTCAAAGTACGGGGAGGGAAATTTTATTAATTCTATGATCCTGCAATGTTTTGAAGAGGAAATAATTTATGCATTAAATAAGTGTAAAACTCTGGAAATAAAAGTAAACAGACATTTAGAACCATTTAAGCTCAGTATGTACGTAGTGAAGATGTTCTATGAGAAATTACTTTACAGTAGCTTACAAGAAAATAATTTCTATAGATTAATTTTATTTGCTAAGATTCATTCCATATTATTTTAAGGAATAGAATGAGTGCATTTAATAATTAATTTAAAATGGCATTTTATAACACTAATATTCTTAAAGAAATATATAATAAAATAAATAAATAAATAACTCGCATCGAGGGCTTAGCTTAAAGCCCCCTGAGCATATCATTCTGAAAGGACTAGGTCCTTTTTAGTTAAAGTTCCTTCAAAGGAGTTCGTATCCCTCCCATTGTCTGGAGGTTGAGATTACCCTTGTCATGTTAAGTCTTTGAAGTTTTGCATCGGCAATTGTGCCAGTACTCCCAATTTGTAGTCTATGGAGTCAGATGACTTCTTCAACACCATAGACTACAAATTGGGAGTACTGGCACAATTGCCGATGCAAAACTTCAAAGACTTAACATGACAAGGGTCAATCTCAACCTCCAGACAATGGGAGGGATACGAACTCCTTTGAAGGAACTTTAACTAAAAAGGACCTAGTCCTTTCAGAATGATATGCTCAGGGGGCTTTAAGCTAAGCCCTCGATGCGAGTTATTTATTTATTTATTTTATTATATATTTCTTTAAGAATATTAGTGTTATAAAATGCCATTTTAAATTAATTATTAAATGCACTCATTCTATTCCTTAAAATAATATGGAATGAATCTTAGCAAATAAAATTAATCTATAGAAATTATTTTCTTGTAAGCTACTGTAAAGTAATTTCTCATAGAACATCTTCACTACGTACATACTGAGCTTAAATGGTTCTAAATGTCTGTTTACTTTTATTTCCAGAGTTTTACACTTATTTAATGCATAAATTATTTCCTCTTCAAAACATTGCAGGATCATAGAATTAATAAAATTTCCCTCCCCGTACTTTGAGTGAAATCTTAATGATTATACAACATTTTCTATTAGTTTATGAGAGAGAAAAATATGTGATTGAAGATAAGAATCAAATTCCTTAGTAATATCGTTACTGTTTTTTTATTAAAAAAAAAGATACAATCTCTATTTATTTCTTAACGGGAATGATAAGTGAGTGTGATAAAGATGAAAGCGCTCAAAATCATTGTCAATAGATGTTTTTGAAGGTATTTAATAGATATTTTGTTGTATTTCTGTCTTAGTGCTCTTCTTATTAATTTTCTAAATTTCAAATAGCAATACCCTACACAATTATCATATTTATAAAATTAAAATAATCAATAAAAATCATTTATTAATATCTCTTTAATAATAACTTTAATGAAAAAAATAAAATCATATTTTTAATTATACATTAATTATAAAACCCCATAAATTTTTTAAGAATTAAGATAAGGGGGTACAATTGATTAATTAAGAATTATTATTATATTGGCGTAAATATAATCTATTTAGACTAAATTAAAGCCATTGGCTCGAATTATTTTCCATTAAAAATAAACAAATCAGGGTGTGTATATTATCTTTTACGCTATTTTTAATTGATTTTAGCCAATATAATAATAATTCTTAATTAATCAATTGTACCCCCTTATCTTAATTCTTAAAAAATTCATGGGGTTTTAGAAAGGCTTGACTCGAAATTGTCCAAAGTCTATTTTTGATTTGATTTTGAGTAATTAACATCAATTGAGTTGTTATACGTAAGATATATCAACAAATACTGTAGAGCACATCATTGATGAAGATATAAACATTACGATAAGCAATATTAATACATAAAATGCTATAGATTCATTAGTTATAAACTTATAAATTTCATGATCCTCTTCTTTACTTAAAGAACCATATAAATTGAATTTACTTAAGATTTATGAATTAAGGTAGATTTCTAAACTCGTGATGCAGCTCAAATATAATACCTCCTTATTATTATGATTTAATTATTGAAATATTATCTAGGTATCTTGTAGATATATTTATTTACATTCACAATCTTTATAGAATTACATTGATTTTGTAAGAACTAAGAATCTTAACTGGTCTGATGAAGTGGGAATAGTTATAATAGTTCAATAAAACAATTAATCAAGCTTTAACATAAGATTCTGTTGAAATACAGATATTTTGGATAAATTCGATCATTTCTTATTTGTATTAATAATTTAAAATACATTAAATACAATACTTCTGACAATATTTTACTTATGAAAATACATTTGAAAAATTCTAGTAAATTCTATTTAAATTGTTTGAATTAAACAGGTGATAGTTTTGTAGTTGAATTAGTATTCTTGTTAACTTAATTGATAAAATTAAATTTATTTTGTCTATTTATATGATGATAAAATCTCCTAATATTTTAAACGAATGTAGTTTGATTAATACACAACTGCCACTTTGAGCAATAAAATACTCCTATTCAAAAATTGCTGCAACTCATAATTTAATGTAAATCTCTCTTTTTCATAAAGATGACTTCTTAAAATGTAACAGTAGTTACTAACCTCTTTCGAAAAATGTAATTCTTAAAATTAAAAAAAGTCGTTGATACTTGAATATTTAATTTATTTTATAAATTTGTTTTGATCATAAAACGGTAACTATAGATAAAAAGGAGATTATAAGCTTTTTTTTAATTTAAATACTTTTATTGCTACTGTCAGTAATGGGAGTTATACTGAAATGGTTGATATTCTTATAATGAATATCATTTCTACAAATTAGATATTAAATGAATTATTCATAAAATAATGTGATTAAGAACTAAACAAAAATAATAAATAGCAAATAAATTAACTTTAAATATAATAATACATAAGGATTATATAAGAATACTTTTTTTTATTGTCTAATATTATTTTTGAATAAATAAAAATTATTTTGGTAAATTCTCGACAAACTTTTTGTTGTCTTTCCTCACCAATGGTTGATATTGTTGACTGCTTTAGTTTGGTTAATATGATTAAGAATGCTATTTAGTGCTTATAACTGAAATAAATATATAATTATGAATATAATTATTTTCAATAATTCAATAAATTCTTCTAACATACATACATATTTTATTGATATATATATTTTTTCAGACTTTGAAAACAACAAACACCAATCACTAACGTCACTTATGGAGATGTAGTCTAACTCATTTCAATAGTTAACCATATTTTAAAGTGTTTTTGGCTATCTCTAGTGTAACTCAATCCTATTAGTAATGTTAATCAATGAGGTAATACTAATGCATTAATAAAAACCGTAAGGCTATATTTATTTCATTAATTATTTTATCGCAACCTAGAACTCATTTGGAACTAAGACATTTATATTTAATCATTCATAATACCACTAATATCAACTAAGTGATGATGATCTTTACGTTTCAAATAGTATACTAGAAAGTCATAATTATTGTTACTCATAATCTAATTAATTTATTATAAAGATAAAGATATATTTAGGTGCTTAAAAAATATTTATAGATTTTATAAATTAAAAAATATATTATATTTATTATTATTTTTATCTAATTTTCTATATGATTAGCTAAATAATATAAAGACAGGATTACTATTTGTCAGTTGATACTGCAATAAATAACTACTTATAGGCCCAATATTTATGCATAAGGTTTTCGATAAAATGTATTAATAGAATATATATTGAAATTTAATCAATAATATATTCGAATTTATGAATGAAAATTTCATTGAATATCAGTTCGGTAGTTACTTTAAATTAAAAAAAATTCAATTAGCATCATTAAATTCAATGGCTATGAGGTAGTATCCTTCCCCCCCCCTAATGTATACTTTTCTTTTTGTAGTCTGATAGAGTTTTTAACGCTTAGTAATAGTAGCAGATGAATATGCAATGTGCGAGCAATATTTTTGGAGCTATGGCATCATCAAAGTCACTTTTTATATATAAAATCATTATAAATTTTACAAAAAATTCCAAATTTTTCACAAAATTTAATTCCTCTAAAATTAACGATTTTAGCAGTTTTTAACTATATTAGCAAGTTATATCTAATTTATTATAATTTTTTAAAGTGAAACTTTTATACTCAAAATAAAAATTAAAATGAATTTTAAATCACTTTAAAAAATTATAATAAATTAGATATAACTTGTTAATATAGTTAAAAACTGCTAAAATCGTTAATTTTAGAGGAATTAAATTTTGTGAAAAATTTGGAATTTTTTGTAAATTTATAATGGTTTTTATATATAAAAAGTGACTTTGATGAGGCCATAGCTCCAAAACTATTGCTCGCACATTCCATGTTCATCTGCTACTATTACTAAGCGTTAAAAACTCTATCAGACTACAAAAAGAAAAGTATACATTAGGGGGGGGGAAGGATACTACCTCATAGCCAAAACAATTATTAAAGATTCAAACTACTGTATCACCAGAATCTTAAAGTCATGTACTCAATGCAACAAATATAAATTCTATTTTTTAATAAAGTAAAAAATATTAAGTGAAAAATGATAAAATAAAGATTAATAGCTAATTTTAATAATTATTTAAAATTGTTAAATTTAACCCAATTTTTTAATAAACCATTATTTTCTTTTTGGGAGTTAGCTCAAAATCAAAATATTTCACTTCCTGGGATGATTCAGGAATATTGCATATAGTCAAGTCTAGATAAAATCAACGGATCTACCGTAGAATAAATTTAGATTTGAGTTTTTACTCACTTTAGTTTTGATAACTACCATGATTTTAATAATTAATTAATCATATATTAATTTATTTTCCCAAATCGAATGTATTACTAAAATAATGATTAAATTAATAAATTAATAGTGACAAAAAAAAGTTTGAGTTTGTAGTTGGGAAAGTATTAAAATAAAAAAGAAAACTGAGTTTACCAAAGATTAACAAGCTCCAACAATAAGACAGTATGGAATACAATTATGATGGCTCAGATCTGATCATTAGTTATCTACAAATATACGCCACTGGTGGCAGCCTAATATGTAAAATTAGAAGAGATTCAAAACCCCAATACCCCTTAATGAGGTTTATAAGTGCTTTGAATTGTTAGAAATTTGTTAGGGGTTGGGGTTATTAATATGCTTTAATATGAAATTTATAGTAAATGAATTTAATTTAATCACTCAAAATGCACTTTTGGATCATGTGGGAGAGGTGTGAAGTTTATCTTAATTAACCACAACTCTATCTACTCTATTGATATGTCTGATCTTGAGTTTGGTTTTATTATTATCGACTCTGCCATCTGTTTCATTGGTTGAGAGACTCTGTTTCTTTCTATAAATTGCTTTATCCTTTGCTTTCATCTTTCTCGCACCTTTTAGATAAGTAATCCTTGCGAGGCAGATCGCACTCTATTATTATTATTGCTGCTAAAGCCCATACATCCCACTATAAGTCTCCATCTCTTCAGTCTTCTATTTCTGGATACTAGCCTTTAGTTCCCATAACAGTTCCTTGCCTTGATACTTCCACCCTTAAGGCTCTGTTTAAATCGATTATTGTTACTCTCACTGGTGAAAAGTTTATCATTATATTTTCTGGCTTCAAATCTCTATGAACAAACCCTAACTTATGAAGCTCCTTGATGCCTTGTATGGTTTGAGTTGTTACTTAACCAAGCTTTTTATGATTCCTTTGATCCGTAATGAAATCTCTGAGGGATATTTCATAGAGTGTCAGACTGAAAGCAACATGATCTTTTGCAAGAAGAGCAGCATCTAGCTTGATTAAGAAACTACACTCTTTAAATTTTGCTTGAGTGAGCACTTGATACTCATTAGTAAAATCCATCTGATATTTATCATCATTTAAGAGATAGTTGAAAGGATAAACCTTATAAGCACATTGATGATCATTGATAACTTTCTTATCAAAGGAGTCCTCAAGGATTACATAACTTTAAAGAGAAGCATTTAAATCTATCTTTGCAAGAACTGGTATTTTCTTGTATTGAATCTTGACCATAATTTTTGTTAATCAGAGGTCAGTTGGTTGAGTGCCTTCCTAACGTACTCTAACTCTCTTGCTTATTCAGGCACTACAACCCTAGAATATTCCCTCGCTTTTCTTTTGTTGAGAAGCTTCAGCTCAACTTCATGATCTTAACTTCTATATCTTTCTTGTGAGATTTTAATAAATGCTTTTTTAAGTTTCTTGTATGAGGGTATTGCTTAAGGCATTCAAAGCAGTCATACTTTCCATCAATTTTATCATGCTTTTAGTATAAAGTGGCCTTGGCTTCACTATGCTCTTTCTTATGTCTGTACCAGCTTCATTTATGAGCAAAATCTCTCTCACATAGCTCACAAAAATAGACTTCAGCTTCTTCAATTTGTATAGGAATATCATTAATACCTTTCTCCTCCTCTCTGTCTCCCACACACTTGTTAGCCATTTATTTTCTAATATTAATATTTATTTTAATAACAGAGACCTCAAGTGATTGCTCTTGTAGTTCCTTATGAGAGTTCATCTCACAGCTATCACATTTTTTATTGCTGCCAAAGGTAAGTCTCATTTAGTTTGATGGAAGTACTATTGTTTTTCTTAAAATGATAGCGCTTATATTTAAATTTGAATTTAAAATTATAAAACTGCCTCTATAATTGAGAGGTTTGCAAGCCTCCAAACTTCAAGGGTTATAATTAGAGTATTAGAGAAGAAATATGAGTGCTAAGAGACGATCCAGCTCTTAATCTGGGTGAGGAAGTAACCATTTTTACTTTCAATAATAAGTTGATTATAGTACGTACCGATTTAGGAGGTGCACCTAGTTAAGTACGTACAGCTTTAGGAGGTATTTTGTGATTTTATGATTAAAATTAGGGTGCTCCTAATTAAGAACTATCATTTTAGGAACTGCTCCTAATTAAGTACGTACCAATTTAAATTAAAAAATATGGAACTATAACAGTAGAAATTGACAAGTTTGAAACCAGTTCTCTAAACCTTCTCCATATCCTTCTTAGAGGTTGACTTTCAATAGGATACCCATATTTAATAGTTAGTTTTACAGAGGTATATAATTGAAATCAATAAACTTAAATTTGAATATCATTTCTTAGATCTGTAAAAAAGATGGAGTTCAATGAATGATCCAATGAAAATGTTGCAAGCACAAGAATTGATTCAAAGATTTAGAAGCAAGGAGGATTCTCATCTACCTGGTGCAGCAAGGTAATGAACTCATAATAACTCATCTTGATTATGTAGTTGGTTTGTTCTTGCCAACAATGGAAGGTACTTAAATTTCATTTCTAAGAGCGATACTCTGCGAAGAGAAGAAAGCATTGAAAACTTAAGATGTAAAGTTTGCAGAGATTCCAAACTATCCAGAAATCTCAGTGACTAACTTATACGATGATGCTATGAATGACCCAGAGGTTTCGCTGTACCTGCCTACTAAGAAGCAGTTGTCAAATAAACTACCTGAAAGAAACTATTTCTTTGGTATATTTGCAACAATTAAAGGTGATTACTTGAAGGAAATTATTCAAGAATCTCATAAGAAAAGGTACAGCATCTCTTCAGAAGATAAAGAAAAAACAAGGGATCAAGATAAGTGAGAGCTGGCTATCAGAGCTGCAGAAGCACCCTTATATTTCAAGTAAGATTTGTAGCTTAACTCTTTAAAAATTTGATACTGGCATCTTTTTGATGAAGGAATAGAGCAAGCTTCACAGAATGAGAAAGTCGCAGACGAAGTATGAAGTTAGCAAGAGACTTTATTCAAATATTTAGCCGCCAGAGTCAATGAACATAGATGCTGGAGCTGGCAGCAAGAGAAGAAACTTAGGCCTAAGCAAGCCTTAAGAGGAAGAAAAGAAAGAGAAGCCAGCTTCCTCTAAAGAATTTTAAAAGTGACTTATATATTCATTAACTTAAACTACAAATTTATTTATATACATTCACTCTCCCTTCTTTAGCAAACTTTAATGCCAACTAATTATCTACTCTCTTTGCTGAGCTTCAAATAAAATCGACTGTATCAATAGGTAGGTCATGCATCAGTTGGTATAGCAGCAGTTTCTTATAATGACCTTTAGTATACCCCAGTAGAATTCAATTCCATTAAGCTATGTACTGTAAGGTACGTTGAACACTGGCGTTATTCTAAGTTGTTCATAACTCTTCCTTGTATCTTTTGTCTTATGAACTAAAAGATTGTCAACAAACAGTATAATCTCTTATTCAGGTTACTTCTCTCTCAGCTGCTCTAAAAATTTAATATACTGCTCTGTCTTAATTGAGCGAGGATGAATAACAAAAGTTTCTAAACCAGCATCCTCGCTAATACCTCCAAGAATTGCCATTGTTTATACCTTGACTTTCTAGTCATATACTTCTATGTTGCTATGCCTCTTATATTAAGACTTCTAGATGAAAGTGTTGAATGTAAACACAGCCTCGTCAGCATGAATAAACTTAATATTATTCTATTAAGCCCTCTGCATTTAATCATAAATATAATTTAAGTTGTTGTTGTAAAATGGCAGAGTGAAATCTATAACTCTCTTTATAGGGGGGGGGGGGGGGGGGGGGGGGGGGGGGGGGGGGGGGGGGGGGGGGGGGGGGGGGGGGGGGGGGGGGAGGGGGGGGGGGGGGGGGGAAAAAGGGGGGGGGGGGGGGGGGGGGGGATTTACACCTTTATAAGAGATACCGTTTCGTTTATAAATGTTTGCAACAGATTATGCAGAGATCCTCAACTCAGGGAATTGGCGGTGAAACATAATAGCTCGTTAGTCGAGAGAGAAGTGAGTCCAATACTTCAAAGTTTTTTCATTAATAAGATAAGTCAATATGCTTCTATAGAAACTTTGACAACCTCTTAGGTTTAGAATTTAGCTACTTTTGCTTTAATTATAGTGCTATAAGACAGTGGGAGCGAACAGTTGACGGACTTCACTTTAAGAGAAGTTCAATAGACTTATTGTTCAGTACTGGTTTGACTTATTCACTATACATATCATATCCATAGCGCAGTTTAAACACTAAATCTATATACTCTTAATCATAAATAGACCCCAAAAGCTTAC
>ARYC01000071.1:0-72804 GCA_000711775.1 Oxytricha trifallax
ATACAACGACTTGAAGTAAAGCTGGAATTAAAAAGGAACAAAATTATATCCCGATCTTTCTCAAGGCTGTATCAAGTTTATCTAATTCCTGTAATCTCGAATAAAGGTTAGGTCTATTTTCAAATAACTAAAGGATTTAAAAATGGTAAAACCATTTACAACTTTTTTTTGATTTGGAAGATATTCTTGACAGAAATGATGAGAATTGGATATAAAAAAAATCTTTTCTTTGGTCGATAATGCCACATATCACAGTAGTTATTGCATTCTTAGCAAGTTTAGGTTGCTTCAAATAAGCATTTATTTGTGGGACCGCATCATAATGCCACCTGTCTAGAAATTTTATCTCTTCATTAAAAGCCAAAAGATGGATAAATTAATTGTAAACTAAGCTAAAGATTTAGTTTCACTTAATTACGATTTTTTTGTTCGAGCTTTTTTACTATGCTCTTACAATTTTTCAAATAAATACCTAAGTTTTAAAATTAAGCATGAATTATTTTTTATGATCTATAATTTTTAAATGAGATCCAAATTTAGACTCCTCCTAATCAAAAAAAAATAAATCTTTAAACAAAACCCTAATTATTTAAAAATGTTAACCGGTGCTACCGTGTACAACATGAATTAAAATATTAAATTCAATTTAAATAACATTATTCTTCTCATTGATAAAAAATTTAGACCATAAAAATATATACAAAATATGGGTTATTTTAAACCATAGAATCTTTTTATTCCTAGTAAATTTATAGATTTAAATTGTAATAAGCACACGCCATTTATATTTTTATTGATTTCTTCTTTAAAAAAGCAATCATTTAAATTATTAAATAGTTATTTAAATTTAAAAGTTTTAAAATAAATTAAATTAATCAATTAACAACTAATTCTGCGTAATTATGTCTCTTAATATTTCATCTTTAATTTGAAGACCTGATGATATAATTCTTTCAGTGATGTTATGAATCCTTGCAAACAATTCAATTTTCTGGCACAAGTTGGGACTGATTTTATAATATGGTATAATTTATCAGGTTTTCTTGAGGACTCTTCTTACTGCTTTAATAATATTTGGGCAAGAATTTATAACAAATCTTAATGGCTTTATCCTTTTTTGAATACTAAGCAAATTTCAAACTAATGACAGATATAGTAACCTGTCTCCAACAAATTTTCCATTTGAGTCGAATTTCTCTCAAATGATGATATCTATATAAGAGTACGTGTTTTTAAAGTATTCTAAACCAAACTGTAACTTTTATTAGTAATCCAGATGAATAAAAATCGAGTTTGGTGAACTTTTTAAATCTCCAAAGTCATTAATAATGCTATGCTCAAAACTTCATAGGTTAATCAATCTTAGAATCTGAAAAAGTAAAATCTGTGATTACCACATCTGCCAACTTTATTCTAAATTAAAATAAATAATATAATTTTGATTTAATTGGTCCTATTTGTAAAATGGGTAGTTACAATATATTTATCCTATTCTTTGTTAAATTTTTGTTTCAGCTTATTTTTTCTTCCCCAATTTTGCTAGTTCAGTTTTTAAAGGTGAATTTTCAAATTTACAATAAGTGATTCTCTCTTATGTCTCAGAATCTTTGTATATAAATATCTTATCTAGGAGTACTCCAAGTTGCTCTGGTTCTAGTACATAAGCATTTATATTTTAGTTCTCTCGTTTCTTTAAAGATGGTCCATAGAAGTTTTTGTGATGTCAAAACTTGTGCTTTTTTCACATCTTTGCTATAGTTAGACTTGCTTCACAACGGGCAATTTAAGTTAATGATAAGAATTGATGAAATCATGAGAAGTTAGAGTTAGTTGAGTTAAATGTTAACAAGATAAGTTATTTTATAAAAATCAAGTTAAATAATAGATATTTGAATTTAAATATTTAAGAATTTTCCCAAAATTCAAAGTAGCACCAGTGGACATCAAAATATCAAAAATTTTATTTTCTAGCAATACTAAATATAACATTATGCTATAAACATGTATAATTTTGATCAAGTTTATTTAGTTAACTTTTATAATTTTAAATATAATTTATTTTAATTTAAAACTCTAAATTATTAACAATCAACTAACAGTTTGCATTTTATTGATTGGCTTAAAATATCAAAAATAAAACTCATTTAAAAATCATTAATTAAATATTAGAATAACATTTAATGTGATTGTAGAAAGTAATATATTTAGTTTATATTGATTAAATGAATCATTTAAATTTTATTAATCACTAAAAAATTTAGAGATTTGTTTAACAATTATGAATTATAAAAGGAAATCAATTAATTAAATCAAAAAAGTTATATTATTAAAAAGTATTCGTATAGATCAGACACAGATGGAGACAAAGCATTTATTTAAGAATATCTTAAATTTTTATATTTTAGCTGTCCCACCTTGTAAGACCACAGGTGTCACTAGACAGGAGATTCACAAGACTAAAAAGAGTGGAGACTTAGAAGATTTTGAAATAAATCAGGATGAAGATGACAATGAAGATGACGATGAAGATGACGGTGAAGAACAAGGAGTTGAAACGCTAAATTAGACATTTCCAATTTTTATTTGTATAATAAGTATTCTGATTATCTTTAATTCAGTAATAATTAATATGTGAGTTTATAATTCATATTAAAATATATATTTTCTTCTAAGGATTTATACTAAAACTGTAAATTAATTAATCAAATAAATAAAATTTTAAATAAAAATGTTAAAATAAAAACTATATTTGCTTAAAACGGCCCTTCTTTATTTACTAGAAAGACTGCAGGCTTCGGAATGCTAAACTAATGCAAATAATAATTTGTTTAATGTTTATTAAAAACTTTCAAAAAATCAGAGTAACTAATATATACCTTTGAACAAAGGAACATTAATAAAAGTATAAAGTATTAAATAAACACTTGATCTTATTAATAATTTATTTGAAATAATTTTTAAAATTATGTGAAAATTGAGCAATAATATATCTTTGTTTAATAAAAATGAATAAATAAAATTATTAAATTATTATCTAAAAGTTTTAATAAAGTAAAATATACCACAATTTTTCATGGTAAAAATTATAATTTAAATTCTGCTCAAATGTATATGAATTGAGCACTTAGGTATTTGTTTGTTAAAATAAAGATTTTATTTCTACTATTTTATATTTTTAGTCAAGATCTGATGAGTTTATTATGTTTATTATTTTAGCGAATCATGAAACTAAATTAAGCAAATAGTAAACAAATCAGATTTTTTACACAATTTTCTTGTTAACTTAATACAATTAACTAATTTAAAAATATTTAGCTATAATTAAAACAACAAAATATTCAAGATAACATTTCATCAGATACCCAAGTTAAAATATTGTCTTGGTATTAAGAATAAAAAACTTATCTCTCTTATTTGAAATTGAGAATTTTATTATAGTTTTTAAAAAATAAAAATAAAGTTTACTGTAACCTAAGGCACCTATTTAACAAAAAATTTGCTAAAAAAAAAAATTTCATTATTTACTAATAGATTATATGAGGATTAAATTTGATTGGAGAATGAAATATTTGTTATAGATCAAGAGATGCATCTTATATTTTTTAGGTTAATCAGAATGAGGCATCTAAATAGTGGTTTATTATCGAATTTTTGCCAATTACTGCCCTTCTTATACCCAATATAAATTTTAACATCTTACAATAAAATTGATAGATAAAGCATAATTGTTAATTTAATAAACAGTTTTCCAATTAAATTGAGGAAACTTATTTCTATATAATCACAAAGCTCATTGAATATCTGAGCAAGTAAATTAATTAATACAATTACAGCATATAAAAGTTTTAACAATTTAAAGACATCAAGTTGACTTTATTGTCTAAAACCCTTTATTTGACAACATTTGAAATTAAATTTGATTAATTAAAATTTATTATTTAATTGAATTTAACATATTATTTTTATAGAGCCATATAATAATAAGAATAAATTTAGGTGAAGAATATCAAATTATATTTCTATATCTTTTATATCAATACTTTATATATTATAGTATTTTATTATTAATCTAAATGAAATAACAATAACGTTCATAAGATCTCACCTTTCATAATGTTTATCACAATTTAAATAGAATAACTTTATAGCGCCTAGTAATTTTTAAAATTTGACAATAATATATCTATTTGAATAAAATAAAAATTAAATTTAGAGAGTTTTCATCAGATATTAGCTTTTCTTTATTTTAATTTAAATTATTTGAGATTATCGATATAAATAATTATAAATTAGAAACTCTGAATTATATGTATTCAAATTCTTTTTTTTACATTTTTTATAAATCTAGAATAGAAAAATATAGTGAAATCTGAATTAAATCTGTACTCAACAGCAACCGATAAGAAACTAAAGATTTCCTCTTGTTCTGAAGTTTTGGAAATCATATTATATAGTCAATGATTTACAATTTGAAAAGAAAAAAAATGATTCTTGTGAAATCATTTCATTAAAATGAATAGAAACTTTAAAATTTCGTGTAATTAAAAACACATATATGAAAAGATGCACTTATAATGATAGCTATTTTTAACAAAGAATAAAGCTGTTCACTTGATTAATTAAATATAGAATTTCCAGCAAGAAAAGTAAAATTAAACTATTAAATTATTTAGAAATATATCGATGAATGAGAAAAGTAAAGGATAGGAGCAACACCCTAATGCCTGCATCAAAATTTTCGTTTGTGTAAATATGGAGAAAATTTTAAGCATATTAAAATAAATTTATTTGCTAACAAGTTTTAAATTGTCAGCCTATATGTACCATTTGATTAAAAATATTAATACTTCAAACATTTCGAAGGAAAATACAATAATATTTCTTTATTAAACTTCGTTTTTACATTTCTTTTTCAAAAAATTCCTTAATTAGATCTAAAATCACAATGATAAATGAAATGAATAACTTTTGAATTTATGGGAGGAAACATAATATAGTTAAATGAAGAAATGTATGAGGAAACAAAAATGCTTTATAAAGACTTTTAATAGATCATTAAAAATGAGCAGCTGTATAAAAATATTAGAAAAATTGGTTTTTTTTATATCTCTTGAAGTTAATTGCAGGTTTACATCATGAGGCATAGAATTCCATGATTCTATTTAGAATGATGAGAATAAACGAAAATGTGGAAAATAATGAAGATAATATATACTAGTGGTAGACTGTGGAGGCATTAATGTCCTTTTGGTTAAATTTTAGAGATCTACAAATATTAATTTTAATTGGTTGAGATTGTTTTAGTTTTTAAATATAATGATCATACTCATGTTTTCTATATTGCTGGAATAAATTTCAGTTTTTGAAAAAATAATAATCTTTAACTAATATATCTAGTAGTAGTAGTAGTAGTAGTAGTAGTAAGTAACTTAAGGTAATTAAATTTAATCTAAAATACTCTATAATAACCAGAAAGTAAAAATGTTAGCGAATCGTCAATTAAGACACTCAGCATATTCGAGGTTCCCCGCTCTCCTTACTCACGATTCTCAATCTATGCCTTTCTCTGTTCTTGTCCCCTTTTCTATTTTCCAGTGTCATCTTCTTGTACAGTGGTTGTTCCTCTTTCTCTTTGTAGATTTATTTTGTCTCATAGTTTGGTTTGATTGATCCATTTAAAAAATAGCCGCTTTTTCCGGGACTTCCTCCACCAACTCACTGAATTTCACTTCGAAGTCCTCGTTTTATTCTCTATCTGAGCCTTTATGTCATTTCTCATGATTAATTCATCCATTGGTCTATTTGTGCGTTGAAGGATATTGAACTATTGCTTTTACTGAATTGTGAATAGTTCATTTTCCTTCTTTACTGCCTTTATAACTTTTTAATTAATTATTATTTTAACTATGATTCTTCTGATTCTCTCACAATTTATACTTCTTAAATTATCTTAATTTAGATATTCATTCTTGTTAAATTTGTTAAAGTTCCCTTTCATCGAAGATCTCGTCTCTTTTTTTACTTAAGCCACTCTGAATAGTTTCTTTACTAGTTGATAGTATTCATTATACTCTAATTTTCTTATCCTTTGGTCTAACCAAATCATGTTTGTTATGATTTCTATTTACTGGTGTTTACTTAAGTCAATTATTTTATTCTCTCTAATTTTTTTTTAGAATCTCGTTGAGTCTCCTGCTGTGTAGGTTACAGTTCTTCATATGGTTTGAGTCCACGAATACTTTGTGAACATTACAACAATGGCTCATTCCATAGTTAATTATAGTCTTTGCCTAACTTATTGACATCATAATATCCATTACATCTTTGGTTAGAAAAATATTTTTCTATTTTTCGAAAGTCTTCCCTTGTCAAGCTACTTCTTCCCTCACTACTTTAGGTATCAAGAACTGATCAATTCTCATATTAAACTTTTTCATGTTCTTCAGAACTAGGTCCCTTATAATTTCACTGGTGTTAGTTTCTTTTAGTTGTGTTACATTCCTAAGGATTATATTTTGAATGTCTATTGCCATCCTAAACGCGATTCTTTTGAGTTATAGTTTTATTTTTTCTATTTCTTCAATTTTCACAAACTAGGCTGCCACCAGTTGGGTATATTTATAAAAATTCAGCGATCTTATCTATGCAATCATTTAGGTGTCGTATACTATTCGATTGTTTGACCTTGTAAGTTTTTG
This sequence comes from Oxytricha trifallax, assembly GCA_000711775.1. NCBI lineage: Eukaryota > Ciliophora > Spirotrichea > Sporadotrichida > Oxytrichidae > Oxytricha > Oxytricha trifallax. Next base: position 6,699 of record ARYC01000071.1, read on the forward strand.
GTAAAACTCTGTTTTTCTTTTTATTTTATTCCATGTATTTTTTAGTAAATTATGAGTGTTAAGGCAAATGTTGAGTCCTAGGTATATAGTTTCTTCTACTTTCTTAATTCCCTCTATTTCATACTCTTTCTCAAAAATCTTTGCATCACTCAAAATTACTGTTTTTGTGTGTTTAGCTTCAAGTTGTGGGTTTTTCTATTTTTCTGAAGCTGCTGATAACTCTTCTGAATTATTATGGGTCCTTTATATTTATCAGAATGTCATCTGCAAAAGCTCTTAGTTTTCTTATTTGACTAATGATATTAGCTCTTTCTGTGAATATGATTCGTCTTACAGGTATATGTTGAAAAGCATCGGTGAAAGTCGACCCTTTAAGCTAATCCTTATTCAGTTAGTACTTCTTCCTCATCAAACTTAATCTGGGTCCCAGTGTATAACAACTCTATCAGACTAGCTATCTCCTTCTCTTTTGGATTAGTTATTCTATTTTTCAAGATTGAAATTAGCTTGTCTTTCCAGACAGAGTCGTAAGCTTTTTGAAGATCGACTAGCAAATAGGCTTCCCTTTATTTACAATTTCTAACATCTTTATAAGGTTAATGTGGATGCTCTTATTTTTTTAGAATCAATTTTGGGAGTTCCTGTTGTCAATATTAATAAAATACATAAAATAGGTAAAATGATATAAATTCAAATATGAGAAAATTTCTTATTAATTTTAACTGCCATGTGTTTGTTATTTTGTAATGTAACTTAAAACAATATAATTTTATTTAAGATTAAATAAGAAAATGCTCCTCTCTAAATTTAAACAGTTTTTTCCATCAAATTTCAAGATCGTAATTGTCTTTGTTTCGATGTCTATTTTGAAATGCTACATCTAGTGTCTCCTTATTAGCTTTGTTTTTTCTTTGAGTTTTAATTGCAAGACAGTGTTTGAGATCAGACCTATTCTTATATCGATAGATTTAATATCTAATTTTGCAGTGGCCATTGACTTTCTTATCTTTTAAAGAGGAGTGTTATTACTGAATGTTTTGCCTGTATCATCAATTTTTCTTTCTATATTTGATAGTCTCTCATTGATTTCACTAAGTTAATTCTCCATATCACCAAAATTCTTAGTAACAGCGGCTAAGGAAGTTTAAATGTCTTTAAGGTTTTGAGAGTGTGTTTTGTAATCACCAGTCATTTTTTGGAAGCTCTTTTATAAAATACAATCATTTTTGCCAATTCTCTCTAGGGCTTTGCTTACTACATCAGAGAGTTTCTCAAGCTTAGATCTTGCATCTGGAAATGCTTATTTAACTAAGCTAGCATACTTCTTGGTTTGATACAAGTGACTTCTCCATTCATAGTCGTCTTAGGGAGGTTTCTGATTAACTCTTCTATGATAATTGAAGATTATATATTCTGATTCTGTAGGATTTACCCTTGGTGGTCTGCTCCTTGATCTTAATCAGCAAAATTTTCGAAATCATCATCATCGTTATAGTTTTAAAAATTATACCTACAATATCAGCACCTCCAATATATATAATTGCCAATATCTTCCCCTTCATCATTCAAGCCACTTGCTTCATCCTTAATGTTGAATTTATTTAATTGAACTTGTTTCTAACTGAAAACTGCATAATTTTAGCAATATTGCCCATACTCTTTCATCACAACCAGTCTTAAGTTTATTAGGAGGCATGTCAACTTCAATAACCAATTTCTTCAATCCAAGCACTAAAATAGAGTGAAGTTAAAATATTCTAGAAAAATTAGAATAAAATAATATCAACGAAATTATATAATTCATCATTCTTACAAACATTTAAGAAATAGTCAAAGGGTCATCATAATTATTAAAGACTGGAACTAATTTGATGATTATTGATTGAAAGTACATGAAACTAGTTGCACTAATATAAAAACTATTCAATGGGATTGCTGTTAACTATTGCAAAAAAATGTCTTAACAATGAATTAAACCACTATATCACCATAAATTAAAAAAAAGATTCAAAACAAATAAATAAGTTATTACTTCTATCTGCAGAATTTGTTCTTGGAGTCTAATAGTTTGAGCATTTCCACGATATCGTCCATTCAAAACCCCAAAACCCCTTAATGAGGTTTATAAGTGCTTTGATTTGTAGGGAATTCGTTAGGGGTTGGAGTTATTAATTAAATGCGAGACAAAAATAGCAAGCTTTTGGGGTCTATTTATGATGAGGAGTATATAGATTTAGTGTTTAAACTGCGATTTGGATGTGATATATACAGTGAGTAAGTCAAACCAGTACTTAATTATAAGTCAATTGCACTGCTTTTAAAGCGAAGTCCTTCAACTGTTCGCTCCCACTGCCTTATAGCAGTATAACTTAAGCAATAATAGCTGAATTCTATGCCTTAGAGGAAGTCAAAGTTTCAATAGAAGCATATTGACTATCTTATTAATGAAAAAACTTTGAAGTATTGGGCTCACTTCTCTCTCGACCACCGAGCTACTATGTTTCACCGCCAGTTCCCTGAGTTGAAGATCTCTGCTTAGTCTATAGCCAACATCTATAAACGAAATGGTATCTCTTACAAAGGTGTTAATCGTATCAAGAGAGTAATTGATTTCTTTCTGCCATTTTACAACAACAACTTAAATTATATTTATAATTAAATGCAGAGAGCCTAATAGAATAATAATAAGTTTATTCATGCTGATGAGGCTGTGTTTACATTCAACACTTTCATCTAGAAGTCTTGGTATAAGAGACATAGCAACATAGAAGTATATGACTAGAAAGTCAAGGTATAAACAATGGCAATTCTTGGAGGTATTAGCGAGGATGCTGGTTTAGAAACTTATCTTAGTCATCCTCGCTCTATTAAGACAGAGCAGTATATTAAGTTCTTAGAACAGCTGAGGGAGAAGTACTCTGAATAAGAGATTATACTGTTTGTTGATAATCTCTCTGTTCATAAGACTAAAGAACAAGGAAGAGTTATGAACAACTTAGAATAACGCCAGTGTTCAACGTACCTTACAGTCCACAGTTTAATGGAATTGAGTTCTATTGGGGTATATTAAAAGGCCATTACAAGAAACTGCTGCTCTACCACTTGATGCATGACCTACCTATCGATACAGTAGACTTTATTAAAAGCTCAGCGAAGAGAGTAGATAATTTATTGGCTTAAAAGTGTGCTAAAGAAGGGAGAGTGAATGTATATAAATAAGTTTTGTAGTTAAGTTAATGAATATATAAGTCACATTTAAAAATCTTTAGAGGGAGCTGGCTTCTCTTTCTTTTCTTCTACTTCTTGCTTCCCTCCTCCTAAGTTTCTTCTCTTGCTGCCAGCTCCAGCATCTATGTTCATTGACTCTGGAGGCTAAATATTTGAATAGAGTCTCTTGCTAACTTCATACTTTGTCTGTGACTTTCGCTCTCTGTGAAGCTTGCTCTATTCCTTCATCAAGAAGATGCCAGTTCCAGATTTTTCTAAAGAGTTAAGCTACAAATCTTACTAGAAATATAAGGGTGCTTCTGCAGCTCTGATAGCCAGCTCTCACTTATCTTGATCCCTTGCTTTTCCTTATCTTCTGATGAGATGCTGTACCTCTTCTTATGAGATTCTTTAATAATTTCTTTCAAGTAATCACCTTTAATTGTTGCAAGTATGCCAAAGAAATAGTTTCTTTCAGGTAGTTTGTTTGACAACTGCTTCTTAGTGGGAAGGTACTGCGAAACCTCTGGGTCGTTCATAGCATCATCATATAAGTTAGTCACTGAAATCTCTGGATAGTTTGGAATCTCTGCAAACTTTACATCTTAAGTTTTCAAAGCTTTCTTCTCTTCGCAGAGTATTGCTCTTAGAAATGAAATTTTAGTACCTTCCATCGTTGGCAGGAACAAACCAACTACATAATCAAGATTAGTTACTATGAGTTCATTACCTTGCTGCACCAGGTAGCGATGCAAATCCTCCTTGCTTCTAAATCTTTGAATCAATTCTTGTGCTTGCACTCTTTTCATTGCATCATTCATTGACTCCATCTTGTTTACAGATCTAAGAAATGATATTCAAATTTAAGTTTATTGATTTCAATTATTTACCTCTGTAAAACTTACTATTAAATATGGGCATCCTATAGGAGGTCAACCTCTAAGTAGGATATGGAGAAGGTTTTGAGAACTGGTTTCAAACTTCAGAGATAGATATCAATTTCTACTGTTATAGTTCCATATTCTTAAATTTAAATTGGTACGTACTTAATTAGGAGCAGCTCCTAAAATGCTATTACTTAATTAGGAGCATTAATTAAAGCTAGTACTTAATTAGGAGCACCCTAATTTTAATCATAAAATCACAAAATACCTCCTAAAGCAGTACGTACTTAATTAGGTGCACCTCCTAAATCGGTACGTACTATAATCAACTTATTATTGAAAGTAAAAATGGTTACTTCCTCACCCATATTTAGAGCTGGATCGTCTCTTAACACTCATATTTCTTCTCTAGTACTCCAAGAACCTCCCTTGAAACTTGTAGACTTGCAAAGCTCTCATATAAGCTCTCAGTTATAGAGGCAGTTTTATAATTTTAAATTCAAATTTAAATATGAGCGCTAACATTTTAAGAAAAACAACAGCACTTCCATCAAACTAAATGAGACTTACCTTTGGCAGCAATAAAAAGTGTGATAGCTGTGAGATGAACTCACTTAAAGAACAACCAGAGCTATCACTTGAGGTCTCTGTTATTAAAATAGAAATTAATAATAGAAAATTAATGGCAAACAAGTGTGTCGGAGACAGAGAGGAGGAGAAAGTTAGAAATGAAGTTTCTATGTAAGCAGAGGAAGTTGAAGTATATTTTTGTGAGAAGTGTGAAAGAGACTTCACTCATAAATCTAGCTGGTACAGGCATATGAAGGTCCATAAGGAAGCTAAGCCTACTGTTTACTTAAAGCATGACAAAGTTGATGGAAAGTATGATTGCTTTGAGTGCCATAAGCAGTACTCTCATACAAGAGACTTAAAGAAGCATATTTTAAAAGCCCACAAGAAAGAGATAGTAGTTGAAGATTAAGACACTCAACTGAAGTTGCTCAACAAAAGAAAGCAAGGGAACCTCTTTAAGCTGCTGAGCTTTAACAAGCAAGCGAATCAGAGTATGTGAGGATTGCACGCAACCTCTTAGCATCAGAGGTCACTAAAATCATGATTAAGATATAATACAAGAAAATTCCAGTACTAGCATAGATTGATTTAGATACTTCTCTCTAAAGCTACCTAATTCTAGAGGACTCCTATGACAAGAAAGTTATTAAGGATCATCAGTATGGTTACAAGGTATATCCTTTCAACTATCTCCTTAGTGATGATAAATATTAAATGGAGTTTACTAATGAGTATTAAGTACTCAATCAGGCTAAGTTTAAAGAGTGCAAATACTTAATAAAGCTAGATGCTGTTCTCCTAGCCAAAGATCATGTGGCTTTCAGACTACCACTCTTTGAAATGACACTCAGAGATTTCATATCTGATCAAAGAAATCATAGATAGCTTGCATTAATAGCAACATAAGCTATTCAAGGTATCAAAGAACTTCATAAGTTAGGCTTTGTCCACAGGGATCTCAAGCCTGAGAATATAATGTTGAACTTTTCACCCGTTACAGTAACAATTATTGATTTCAACAGATCATTAAGAGTGGAAGTATCAAGGCTTGGAAGTGTTATGGGAACTCCAGGCTATTATCCAGAAAGAGAAGACTGGAGAGATGGTGACTTTCAATGGGATGTGTGGGCTATGGCAGCAATAATCATAGAGTGCGATATGCCGCGCAATGAATACTACTCTACAAGGTGCGAGAAGGATGCCAAACAAAGAATAAAGCAATTTATTGACAAAACAAGAGTATCTCAATCAATGAAACAAATGGCAGAGTCAATAATAATAAAACCAAACTCAAGATCAGACATATCAATAGAGCAGATAGAGTTGTGGTTAAGTAAGATAAACTTCAGACCTCTCCACATGATCCAAAAGTGCATTTTGAGTGATTAAATTAAATACATTTACTATAAATTTCACATTAAAACCTATTAATAATCCCAACCCCTAACAAATTCCCTACAAATCAAAGCACTTATAAACCTCATTAAGGGGTTTTGGGGTTTTGATTATGATGTCTGGGTTAGCTCCCCGAGTACCTAGAAATAATCTCAATAAAAAAAGTTAACATACTGCCTGCGCTCCACCTTCTTCCATTCTTATTTTAAAATTTAAAAATTATATATTTTTATTGAATTAAAACAACTTTAAATTAAATATAATCTAAAAAATAATAAACACATTGCAGTTAAAATTAATAAGAAATTTTCTCATATTTGAATTTATATCATTTCACCCATTTTTTTATGTATTTTAATAATAGTACACTATTAGATTCAGTAACTTTGTTAATTATTACCTTTTCCACTATTTTAATTAAGTGCGAATTTATAACTATTGGTCTTTTATTACTGACTTCTGGGTATAGATCTTTAGGTCTTTGCTCAGTAGTATTAACCTCCGCTCCTTAATGTACTCTAAAATCTGTTTATTATTTAGCCAGTTTGATATTTTCTCACTTACTGTCTATTTAATTCATTCTGATTTAAGTAACATCTTTCAATCAAAACCATCTGAGCTAATGGCCTTGTTGAAGTTACACTCTCCAATACTTCTTTTTACATCTTCTACATTACAGAAGCTTTCTTCTTTTAGGTCTTCGTTCATTATCTCATCTATTCTTTTTTGTTCTTATTGTCTGATTCATCTTTAATAATAAAACACTTGCCCATAGAATTCTAGGATTTCTTATTTCGTTTGCTATCCTATTTCTACTCTCTCATCCTTTATTGTTAATCCTTTTATTGGTTAGCATTATTATTTTTTTTCCATCTAAAAAAACCCTTTAAATCGTTCTTGTCTAAGCATTGCTCTAAGTCTCTTATTGCTTCCCTCCACTACACTTTTGTTTCCTGGAATGCATCTCTTAACTCTGTAATATTGTTATTCTTGATCGCCCATTCCAGTGGTTGTTGATACCAGTTCATCCCCTTGGTTTATCTCCATATTTTATCTTCAAAACATTTCTTGATCGGGTTTTCTAGGTCATCTGCTGTCATTTCCTTTCTTTCTATAATAAAAGTCTTCCAGCATTGCTTCCTTACATCTGATATCCTAATTGTTCTTTCTTTATCCGTTAGTTTGAAATCATTCTCCTGAAATTATATTCTGAGTCTTACTTAAATGAGTTTGTAGTCTGTTCGTGTCATTTAATTTGTTTCCCATCTTATTGTTTCCACGTTTGAGAAGATGGTTACCTTTAACATGATTTCCCACTCCTTCAGGAATGGATTCTTCAAAACCCTCTTTGTTCAGTCTTTTTCCAGTTCTTTAATGTGGTAGTTGAAATCTCCCATGACGATTATCTTTTATTTTTCGCACTTTTGTTTTAGCGATTTTATCATGTAAAAAAGTCTATTTTGGTTCCTTAATCTCGTCGTTCCAGTATGGGGGTATATAGGCTGTAATAATGTGCAGAGGAAAACCTCCCACAATAATTATAGTTTAAGTTACTATTTTTTTCAAGGTTTTTATCGTTTTCATTTCTAATTTGCCGTTATTCATCACCAATACTCTTCCATTTTCATCCTGTTAGGTCTGTGCTATATTCTTGTTGTTGAGACCAATTATCCTTTATAATCTCGTTTCCACCAGGCCAATATAATCTGGGTTTTTGTTTTTCTGAGTAGTTAATCTTGTTTAAGTTTTGAGTTAAGACCTCTGAAATTTTGCAGGCAAATTTTGAATTCAAATGTCTTCGAGTTGATCTATCTCTTCTTGTTAATGATGTCCTCTCTTCTTTTAGATCTCCATTTCTCCGCAATTCTCTCGTTCCTTCTCACCCATCCTTCAGCCTCTCTCACTGGTTAGTAAAATTCGCTGTCGGATATTGTCATTCTCGACCGAAAAATTTGTTTATGTTTTTGTAGTGATTATGATTCAACTAAACATTCAGGTTTAGGTACATTGAGCTTTGCGAATTCGAATTTGAGTTTGAATATTCAAAGTATTTGTCCAGTATTTGATGATAAAGAATGACTTTGACTTCTTGGCTTTTATCTTCCATATAAACCGCCAGTTTCCTTTTCCACTGGTTGGCTGTTTCTCATTCTCCATTTTTCCCGCGTCTTCTTTACTGCCTGAATAACTTTTGAATTAATTATTTCAATATATCTATTCCAGTATATTTTCAATTTAAGCAATTAACCTGATCTGTTAATTTTAAATCCTTATTTGTATTCTCAATTAAATTGTGGGGACTTCATCGTATAAAGAAGAAAAGAAGAAGAAAAATTTTCAAAATGTTATTTTTTTCATAAGAATCATAGATATCGTAAGTCAGATGATAAATATGAAGATTCTAATAAGAAAAATAAAAATCTTAACACAAAGACTAATCTATCTTTACAGAGAAGTATGAAAGTGAAATTGCTTGATAGAATTATTCTAAGACAAAGAATTTAAAACAGATGCATGCAAATGAAGATGATTATGAAGCTGATGACATTAATTAATTGTTTTTTTTAATATAATAAATTTAAGATTTAATAATCAATTTAATTCTATTTTTTCAATCCTTAAATATTAGCATCATATATCATAAGTAATAGATTGAATTTTTTAAAGATCTTTCATATTTCTCGTATATTTTATTTGTTAGAGCTCTTTAATAGCTCGATAACTAAGTTTATTAAAGATTGTTCAGACTTTTAAAATAACTTATGATTAAGGAATTTAATAGAATATAATGATTGTTATAATTTCGATTATTTTCGCTAATTTGACTAGCGAAAATTTTTTAATTGTGGGTATTTATTAATAACTATTGTAAGTTTATTGTTCAATTTTTTTTCTCGATAAATTTATATTGAAACAATATTTTTTAACTGAATTTACATTTAATTTGCATTAAATTAATTTGAATTTTAATAAAACTAATTAATCAATATAGTCAAAAATGATAATTCAATAATTAAAAAATATTAAAATTAGAGAGATGCAGTAATATATTAATTGAATTTCATTAAATTTCTACAATATATTTAATTTTCCTTAAACTATTGTTAAGATAATAAATATTTTGATCAAATGTTTAAATAAATAAATTTCAATTGAAAGATAGAAGCTCCGTTTTCAATATTGGAACATTATTAACTATAAACATTGATAAGATCGCGAATAATCGAGTTAAAATAGAACCTTAAATATATTATACCAAATTACAATAAACAATTATTTAAAAAGAAAGGAGAAGAATAAGTAACGCTAATAATTTAGGAAAATATTCTAAATTAAGCCTATTTTAATTAATAACTAGCATTATTAATTATAACAAAATTAATTTTTAATTTGAAATTTGATAGAGCTGATTATTTAATTGAATAAAAATGCAAATGTACTCTATTTCGAATTAGGGAATATTTTATAGATTTTATTTAGAGATTAAAAAAATTATTTTAGGGTTTCTCTTATTGTTAAATGATTAATTAAATAATAACTAATCATATGAAAATCTAGGGTCCAAGTTTAAACTTAAAGGTTTAGATGCCCATTTAATAATATATCATCTTTATCTTTGTTCTTTTTATTTGTTCTACTTTAGTTTTTGTTTAGTGTCATCTTTAAGAGGGGTCTTGTTCCTTTTGATTATACCTTTGATTTTTTAGGAAAATTTTACAATTTTTTTTCATTTAGAATTTATTCATATTTAATATAGTAATATATATATATATATATCATATATGTTTAAAATTTAAAAATTGTATAAAGTGATTATTCAACGTAATGTATTTATAATAACTTAAATTTAAATTAAAATGGATAAAATTAAAAATTGTTTGAAGCAGAACCTTCCTTAATCCATTCCAATTTATCATTGAAAAACCTTATAGGAAGTATTTCATTTCAAATTAATTGATTGTAAAAGTTCTATGTTTCACATTAATTAATTGTTATATCTGATAAACTTCAAGAAATTTCATATTATTTTAAGATTTAAGAATTTGAAATTGCGCTGGTTGATTTTCTTAAATATAAACAGAATAACGTATTGCCTTCATTTACTATTAGTAAGCGAAATTACAATTGAATTAGGAAATCGATAATAAAAAAGTATCAGGATATATAATTATTACACAACAGAATTTATTAAGTCATTTCAAATAGAAAAAAATGTCCCTTATTTATTTCTTTTTACACAAATATAATTAAACTTTAATTATTTAATTTCAGGCAATTTAAATTAAATTCAAATTATTTATTTTTATTAATTTTTTTTCTATTTATCAATATTTTCTAATTAAATAAGAATAAGCAATAATCTAGCTTAATTTTAGTGAATATGAGTTGTTTGAAGTTAAAAATTATTAAATAAATTTACATAATTCCAAATTTGGTATTACACTTCCTTGTATTCCATGAATGTATTTTCATTAAATAAATTTATTAGACAGCAGTTGAAGATTTGAATTTGATCATAATTTGAGAAGTATTATTTGCGGAATAATTTGAAAGCTCATAGTAAAGCACTTCAAATTTTACCCCAAAATACTTGTCTGAAATTTGTTTTATAGTTGGATTTTACCCGAATTTATTAATTATTTTATAATTTTTTTCACTCTATTAATTCTTGCCTATGAATTCAATATATTTTATGAAAGGCTAGCAAGAGAGTATTTTATGAAATGTTTGAAAATTGCAGTTTTATCTTAGGTGATGCTCATAAAACAACTCAAAGATCTTCTTTCTTCAAAGCCATTAAAATTTTTTTAATTGAAATTAATTATCATTTTATAGCTATACACCTTTTAATATTAAGTAATCCATTCGCTTCTACTTAATGATTGTGTGCGTCCTAACATAATATAAAGGATTCAAGTTTGAAAGTTTTCTTTTTAAAAATGAAGATCGTTCCTCCTATTGTTTTCTTAAGAGAATTTTAAGCTATATAAAATGGGTTTTTCCACAGCATCCCCATCGTTACTTTTATCATAGAGAGATTAGATTTTTATTGATTGTGAGTCCTCGATAGTGTGTAGTTGTCTAACTATTTATGAGTTGGGGAAAGTTTCAAGTTAGTTTATTGAGTTTTATCATTTATTTAGATGTTTTATTCCACTAATTTATATCAGGATAATTGATCCATTGGATCAAACAAGGCATTTTAAGATGTTGAAGTTAATATTAGAGCTTTAAAATTCTCGATTTTGTTCGTAAAGTTTGATTAAAAGTGATATGTCTTATATATAACTTTTTGCCTATTTATAGGGTTGTGCATAGTTTTAGGCATTTTATTTTTGCCTGATTTATTATCTAATATAAAACTCTAATTCTATTGAGATTCTACTTTAGAAATTATTGCAGAGTTAGCAATTATTTTTTGTTTAAGTTCAAATTCGTAATTACATAGTTATAATAATAATAATAATTTATATTGATATTCATTATCAGCAGTCGGTGTTGATGTTGAGATAAAGAGGTTTTATTTAAAAATCTAGCAGCTACTTATAAATGATGTGATAAAACCCTATTAGTAACATTTTGATGAAAAATGGGCGATAGATATTTTAAGATTACTATTAAAAACTATGTTTTATTAATTACTATTTTTTGAAAATAAAAAAAAACAATCCTAAAAGAGAATTGAACCCTCTACTGTATGATCTCTTGTTAAACGTAATACTATGTGTACATAGGTTTAAAATTTTATTTTTATTAATTAATTTATTTTTTTTATATACCTTTTTTAATACTCTCCAAACTAATTCAATAATTGGGGTATTATTCGCAATTATCGTCAGGTCACTTGATGAAATCATTAAGATCTGAGAAAAATTAACCTAAGAGAATTGATCTAGAATAAAAGAGATTTCTCAATAAATTCTGAAAATATTATATTCTGATTTTAGTTAAAAGATTAACAATACAAAGTCAAATTTATGGCTTATGGGGTTAACTTAAGTTTAATAAGGCTGAGAGATAAATGTTTCAAGTTTTTGGTAAATTAATGAATTGAAATAAATCATGTAGTAGTCTAAACAAAGGCTAAAACATTAATTAGTAATTATTTATGAATGAAATGTATTAATTGTTTTTATAAATCTCTTTGATACTTATGATATTAGTGTTTTATTAAGTAATCTCAGGCCACTAATTTAAAGCTTAATCATTTGTTTGTTGATACATCTATAAATAAAATGAATTAATAATGCTAAAAATATATATTATATTTATCAATTTTGCATTTATAGGTTTCTATTATTTTTAACCATCTTTATAAGTTATATAATATAATTTTTATAATTTAATAAAATTCCCTCATAATTTAAATTTTTATAGTAAACTCTTCAGTAAATTAAAATAATTTTTGGAATAAAGTATGAATTTACAATAAAATATAAAAACGATCCATTGGATTGATAAAACAATATAGTTTCCTCACAATTCTATTTATATTTAATATTATTATTTATGATAGCAGACTCGGAAGAATTGAAATTGGGATTAAACAAAATCTTCGCTGGAAAAACCCAAAACTGATTGAATCTTACTTTAAAGAAAAGGGAAAAACAATGTATAAAAAGAAATATAAAATTTTATTGCTTCCTATTTATTTTTAAATTGCTTAGTAATTATATGTTATATGTAGATATTTTAATTTATCTAATATTTCAATTAATGTACTAAAATTACTTATACAACTAAATAAATATTAGCTAAACGATATTTATAATATTTTAATTATTAAATGAACGATTAATGAAGTATTAAAACATATATTGCATTTAATTTCTTTAGAACTTATTCTCAAAATTATAAATAATGAGAAATATAAATACTCCCAACAATTCCAAAAAATGCATTTATTTTTTAATTTATTTATTTTATACTTTTTATTTCGTTTTGTTGCATCTAATCTACATTAAAATGAATAATGAATCTCGCAATTATTCTTTAAAAGACTGAGAAATATTTAGTATCTGTAATAGCGGTAAATTGATTACAAGACTGTATACTATTTTCAATCCCAAACTAAATTTATTAGGGAATTGACGTCCACAGCGCCCTGATGACGCCGAGAGCGCCCAGCTGACGCCCACAGCGTCTGGTGACGTCAGGAGCGCCCAGGTGACGTCCAGAGCGCCCGGTGATGCCCAGAGCGCCCAGATGACGTCCAGAGCGCCCGGATGACGCCGAGAGCGCCCTGGTGACGTCCAGAGCGCCCAAAAATTCTACTATATAAAAATTATATTTAAAACTATTTGACCTCACTCTCTATTAATATATAGCTTGACTAATGTGTAATCTGAATACTACAAAATCCTACAATTTATATAAATTTGTTTTCATAATAATTATTATTTGCATGCATAAACTTTTTTTTTTACTATTATTCATTATTAAATATTATTATGATTAATTAACTCAATCTATCAACCTCAAAACCCCAAAATATATGTAATTAAATATGTAAGAATTTTGTCAATTTCAATCATGTTAAGTATGTCTTGACTTTATTAATCAGATTCAAACGTATAATTAGAAAAAATTCTTATAGCTAACAAAAATTAATCTCAACACTAATTACTAAAATACAAAATTATATTTTTTCTATTTTCTATTTAGAATTTTCTTTTGCCTGAAAAATTTTAACATTTTTTACTAAAATGTTAAATGTAATTAAAGTCTTAATTAATACCAAAAATTAAAAGTCAAATGTTTAAGAGCAAAAATAATTATAATAATTTTAAATTTCTTAATATTATTTTTAAAAAATGGTTTTCTTTCGCTTTTGATATATTTCTAAAATTACTTACTTTTATGATATCATATACATTTCTAGAATTTTTTATACAAACTTAGGTAATATTTTATTTATGATCTTACAAATGAATGATTAGTTAGATTAAGAAAATTTAGATTTAGAATATTTAGAGTTCGAAAAATTTTAACTCCACCAAACTTTCGTTTTAGTTTTTAAAATCAATCATGTTCTTATTATTGATTTTTAAAATGATGCAGTCATCTAGCAGTAATTAAATTAAAATATTTAGTAAATGCTTTAGTATCATCAGATTCCCAATAAATATAAAAATGTACCTAATAAGAGTAAATAATAATAATAAAGCAAGATCAAAATTAAATTAAGCATTTGTATCTCTACAAATTAAATGCTTCCAGTTTTAAAATATGAAATAAATTATATAGTGGTCTACTTTATATTTTATTGAATATAATTTTTTCTTAAGTATATAGTTTTTCATGTAAATCTTAGTCCTAACCCTTCTTTATAAATGATTGAATCATTATAATGCTTTAAATTTTAAAGTTTTTACTATCTAATTTAATTGGAAAAGAGTTTTAGTTAAATGAGTTTGCCATTTATTTTTTAAATAAAAACTTATTTATATATAAAAATTAAAAAAGTAAATTTTATCTGAATAATTATCCATTAATTTTATACGATTTAGAATCAATATTTTAAATAAACTCTAAGTTTACTTCATTTTGATATATTTGATAATGACCCTTAAATAGTAAAATAAATTTGATTAAAAATGATATTTTTTTTTAAAAAATTATAAGAAAAAAGGCTATATAAATTTATAATTGTATAATAAGATTTAATGAAAATATTTCCAAGAAATTGTTATAAAATTGCTTTGGACTATTAATCAAGATATACTTTAGTAAAATACATTATATATGAAGAGGTAGATAAATTAAAAATAAAAAAATATAAAAACAAATTTAAATAAACAGGATTGTTATGTAGTGCTGAGATTTAACATTAGTCATGATATTTTTTATTAGAGAGTGAGGTAAAGTAGTTTTAAATAAAATTATTATAAAGTTAAAATTTTGGGCGCTCTGGACGTCACCTAGGCGCTCTCGGCGTCACCAGGGCGCTCTCGGCGTCACCTGGGCGCTCTCGGCGTCACCTAGGCGCTCTCGACGTCACCCGGGCGCTCTCGACGTCACCAGACGCTGTGGACGTCAGCTGGGCGCTCTCGGCGTCACCAGGGCGCTCTCGGCGTCACCCAGGCGCTTCGCGTTCCGCGTCACCAGGGCGCTTTCGGCGTCACCAGGGCGCTCTCGCACGTCACCAGGCGCCTCCTCGGCGTCACCAGGGCGCTCTCGGCGTCACCAGGCGCTTTCGGCGTCACCAGCGCTCTCGACGTCACCGGGCGCTCTCGACGTCACCCAGACGCTGTGGGCGTCAGCTGGGCGCTCTCGGCGTCATCAGGGCGCTGTGGACGTCAGTACCCATTTATTAAAGTTTTTAATGAGGAGATTAATGGCAGACATATTTAATTGTTAGTAAACTCTTTAAAAAAGTAAAATATTATTAGAAGATAAAGCAGAAGTTAAAAAAAATTATGCTATTTCAAAGTGAATAGAATTCAATAAGTTTCCAACAATCCTTTGATTAAATTACTCCTTAAAGAAACTTAATTTATATTGATATTTGTGAAAATTTGCTCAAATTTCTAGACTATACTTATTGATTAACATTTCATATTTGGAAATTTTTATTTTTGATCAAGATGTTGTTTTCTAGCGTTTTCAACTGAAATATTTTTAAATTATAAATATTTTGATTATCATAAGAGCTAATGCTTATACATTTACTTTGAAATAATGAATTTTTAGAATAATATTAAAACATTTTGTTGATTTAATCAGTAATTATAATTCTTATATAATTGTATACATTCATCAACTTAACAAAAATATCTCAATATATATTTAAAAGCAAATTCTATTTTAATGAATAAAAGAATTTAAAATTTAGGATGAATAAAGATTAAATAAATCCACATACATTTTAATCATTTAAATGCGACATCTAGAAAATTTAAAGTAATCAACATTTTATTTAAAAAAACGTATATTTAATTCACTTTTAATAATACTCACTAATGTGTTTAATATTTTTATTTAATTGTTATTTTATTCTTATCTATAATAATAATAATCACCATAACCTATTTTCTCCATTCATTTTATTATTGTGCTTCTTTCTTAGACTGCTATTCACATATCTAAGATTCAAAATGCTTGAAAAGAATTGAACATTTATAAGTTTATGTACTAATCATAAATGATGACAATTAGGGGGTTCAACGACCTTTTACTCTATATCTATAAATTAATCCTTCAGATACATTTGCTTAAATTCTTACATAACTAGAATTAATCACAGCAATTCCTTGGTAATTTTGGTGGATTGGTGCTAAGTTCAGTTATAATAACTCTGGATTTTCATAAATGAATAAACTCCTATTCGACATATTCACTGACTTGTATTACAGTTGTGAAATATTCCATTTAGTAGTCTGGTGTTTATCTTTCTATTTTTGGCTTATCTTAAAATGAGTATTGTAAGCTTATAAGTTGAGAGTTGTGCAAAATAGGCTGAACACGCCAATCTGAATGAGTGATATCAGAAAGATAGAGTCTGGTCAAGGGTAGCATTTTAGGAGATTTAATATTAAGTCTCATAAATATCTAAGTAAAATTTTAGCAATTTACTAAGGCGCATTGCACATTTCTTTTTTTTTTATGAATTGTAAAATGAATTTTTTCTACTTTAATTCAGAAAATAAGGATTTTTGGATTGTAATTGCTTTTAGAATTTCTCAAAGTTAAATTCCATTGCCTTAGCGTTTTTATTGCTGAATCAGACTTCTATTGGAGATAGTCTTTATTAATCTTAGTATATGTTGTTTTCCTGAGGCCATCTCCATTCTTGATAAAGATTCTTGAGTCTTATGCAATCTCATTATTTGATTATTAAAAATATCTCAATTTATTTAACCACTATATCGTTGGTTGTGAGTTAGTAAGAATAGATACCGATTCATTCTGTGCAACTAAAGATTCACAGAAAATCCAACACAGCAGTACTTTTTAATTTTTGTCATTTTAATAATAGCTTTAATTGAATTAAGCCTTGTTCTTATTCAAGATTCTAAAACACGATGCATCAAGGTCTTATGAAAAATGAGAGCTCCACCGTTATTTAGAGTATACATAGAAACATGAGCAGTGTAAGTACTGAATTAGATTATTACACCTCAAACGAACAATTTTTTTATCCCTACTGCTGCGCTTAAGAGATTTATAGAAAATATTGGTCATAAGATAGTAATTCGAGTGGCAAAGATAAAATATTAAAGATCGTATTTATCATAACTCTATTACTTATAAGAATCTGCTGCTTACATTTAGTAATAATTCTCTGTATTTTTCATGCAACCTTAAATTAGTAATTTTAATAATTTTAATCTTTAATTGCTAAAAATGGGAAAGCTCCCATAGTAGCCTTGGTATCATTATAATTTAATCTTTATGCTATTTGTATTATAAATAATAGGTAAGTTAATATTTAATTGCATTTAAACTAAATTATAAACCTAGGTTTATAAAAATTTATTTACTATATAATTATTAAAATTTTAAATCAAAATATATAATTATATTTTGTATATTTTCTTTAATTTGGATTTTATTTTTTTAATTTTTTTCTCCATCAAGATTTATATAAAATTTTAAATTAATCTTAATTGCTAAGAGCTTTCTTAGCATTAATGATATATTTTTTGGAAAAAAAAAAGAATTATAACAATTTGATTAGCAATTATATGATTAGTAATAATAGCAATAGAAAATGAAAATCTTGAAAGTCAATTTCATCTCTTCCAATGCAATGAACTTCGTCATATTCAGATTTGGATTATGCTTCCATTTCCTTGTCGCTGCAACCTTCTCTGAAGTCTTCCTCAAGCACCACCTCAATTCATACAAGGTACAACCTATAATAAAATAATTTCAGATATGTTTTTGTAACTTACATTCATGATTTATAATTTGAAAAATATAGTGAATTAACAACTAAATTAATGATTATACAAATGATTTTTATAATAGTCAAAAATGGAAATATCTAAAAAAACATCTTGTCTTCTTCATCATCGTCATTGTCTTCATCATCAAGCATTTTTACATTTTCTTGTTCCTCTCTCTGTGTGTCCCTGCGAAGCATCGGCCTTGTGGCACCAGTAGTCTTACCA
The DNA here is from genome assembly GCA_000711775.1 of Oxytricha trifallax. Lineage (NCBI taxonomy): Eukaryota > Ciliophora > Spirotrichea > Sporadotrichida > Oxytrichidae > Oxytricha > Oxytricha trifallax. The sequence continues at coordinate 24,874 of ARYC01000071.1, forward strand.
GGTAGGACCTCTATAAAAAAAAATTTTTAGATATACTTTTTGTAACTTACATTTTTTGTGAGTGCTGTACCTCCCCCTGCGTCTGATCTATACGAATACTTTTTAATATATTAAGTTTTTGATTAAAATTATTAATTTCCTATTATAAATTATAATTATTTGTGATGTGAGTTGCACTGCATATTCTGATCAGACATGCTTTTATATGTAATATTGCTAATCAAATTCTTACAATTCTCTGTTTTCCAAAAAATATAATAAATCAAACTGATTCGATATTTTACATTTTGCTGTTATTAGTGAAAAAAACTTTTAGCTTTATATTCATATATCACCGTTAAAAATAATTTAAGAATTATTTATCTAAATTTCTTTATATTTACATTTATTTTAATTAAAAAACAATCATTGTAAGTCTTAATATTGTTAAAATAGATAAAAATAGGAAATTTAAGAAATTAAGATTAATTATATATTTATTAGTAATATTAACTGCCATGAATTAGGAGTACGTGTAATACTAATCAGTTTTAGTTTTAATATTAAATTAATTAAATACAATATTTTAATATATATAATTAGTGGTCTAGTGGTCTAGGTAGTCTAGGGGGTCTTTAGCAGACCACTCGTAAATATATATATATTATTTATTTTTATTACGAATGTGTAGACCAGTAATGGAGTCAACATGCCGGAGACCACCAAGCCGGATACACAAATGACTCAGAGTACACTGCCTCCACCCGGATCCTTGATCAAGAACTCAAATGCACCGTCTGTTAGCAGGTCGGTTGTGATAGCATGAGTACGCGCAAAACTAATGATCTCTGGTTGAACGTTATCTATAGAGTTGGTTAGATACAAACATGATACTTACTGTAACAATAGACGCCGTCATCTTTGCAATGCTCGGGACATTCTTCAACACATTCTTTGGTATCAATAACAATGAAGTTATTTGGGGTATCGCAAACACATTCATCATCTTCAAGGTTTGTACCATCAGAACTGCAAGAGAGACATTTATCATCACAATCGGTGCAAAGTCCATCACCAGGGTTTCCGAATTTCTTAGCTGGGCAGGCACCGTAGATGTCAGTCTCTGTATCGAGGAGCTAGTTAGTTGGACATTTGGTACATAGATCTGCATCTGTTGCGTCACAACCAGCACAGCTTGGCCCTTTGAGAGCACCAGAACCGTGGTCTTAGGCAGCGCCGAGGAGTGTCTAGTGATTCGTTGACTCCATTACTGGTCTACACATTCGTAATTAAAATAAATAATATATATATAATTACGAGTGGTCTGCTAAAGACCCCCTAGACCACCTAGACCACTAGACCACTAGACCACTAATTATATATATTAATATATTGTATTTAATTAATTTAATATTAAAACTAAAACTGATTAGTATTACACGCACTCCTAATTCATGGCAGTTAATATAACTAATAAATATATAATTAATCTTAATTTCTTAAATTTCCTATTTTTATCTATTTTAACAATATTAATTAGTGTATAATTAAATTTTATGAGGTAAAATTAAGATAGAACTATTCAAGAATAAATTTAGGTCATTGTAATTTTAATTTAAATAGATCAAATTTACACCAGACTTGAAATTTTAGCTTAATTTTTATATAAGCAATTTTCTTGAACCAATTAAGAATTGTTTGTATTTTATATTTTGCTAATTCACAAAAGTTTAGCAATAAATTTTTTATTCCTTGAGTAATCAAATAAAATCAGACTAACAAAAATAGTAACCGTTTTAATTTTAAATATTCATTCCAAAATGTATGATTAATTTGTCCTAGTATACCTTTCAAGAACATAATTGAACGTAATATAAATGATGAATTATATAAATTAATTTACTGGAAATAATTCAAATGTATAACACATGACCAAAATTTCCTACTGATAAATACAAATATATCTTCAATTTCTCAAATATATTTGATTTATTTTATCTTATGGCTAATGTTTGTTTATATTATATAGAGTCTCTCTCTTTTAATTGTTTATTCCTTCAAATATCTTTAAAACAAGTTATGCTGTCATTTGTAAAACAATCTATTTATTATTAATTTGTTTGTTTTACATATTTAAGTATAAATAACTATAATATTATAAGTTTTTATTTTCCAATTGAAAATTAATCAATTATTTCTTTTTACTATTTACCTGAAGCATATTCTATTCTTATAAATTTTTATAATCTTATGCATGAATTTTTGAAATAAAACTTTTTAGTTAATCAATAAATAAACAGATTAAAATTATAAAAATCTATATTAGACTTAAAATGAAGTTAAAATACATAGGATGGGCTGAAATCTCTCCAGGTCAATCTTACATTATCTCGAGATTTTTTAAGGTATGTAGCTTTTTACCTTTAAATTTCGAATAATATAACTTATAATATAACAATATGTAACTTTCATTCTTTTATATTGAAGTTATTCATTAATGATGCTATTTTAAATTAAAAGTATATAATATTTCATTAAATTATTATATCTTTTATAAGAAAATAATTTGTTTATGCTGACAAAAACTAATTAAAATTAACTATTAGTAACTTGAATCAAATGTATTTTTCAATTTATATATATTTACTCAGAAATTATTTATAAAAATTTAAACAAATCAATTTATAAAAATAAAATTGCTATTTATTTACTTGAAAATTTCATTTAGAAAACATTTAATTTAAATAATTAGCACATTTAGGATAACTTATTATTTTATAATATGATACTCGAAAATATAAAATTGATATTTAACTTGTTTTTAGATATTAAACTTTTATATTCTTTTTTATATCATTTTAAATAATCTCTTCCTTTCTAATTCAATAAGATTCAATTTATTTATATAAATATTGTGATTTGAGTATTGTTAATTTTCTGTCTTACTCAATAAAAATCAAATTATCAATTAATTATTTTTATAAGTAAATTTAATAAACTTTTACAATTCCAAGATCTATTAAATGTTTCATTTATTCAGCAATAAAAATCATTATACTTTGTTATTAATTTGCTTTTTCTTACTGATTCTAAAAATGAAGAATTACTAACAACTTTAAGAAAAGATGAGGGATAACGAGAATGCTTTAAAATTTTAATATAGTTATTAAAATAAAAGTATATTTTTGGGTAAAGATATTTATAACATAACATTTATTTTCAATTTCTTATGCTTTTTAATATATCATATTATATCAGATTGTAATCTTTTAGAAGGAAAATTTTATAAAAATTGTTTAATAGTAAAATATGTTTATGTTATATATTAAAGTTTAAATTTACATTAAAATTTACAATTTATTCTAAACAGATTTAAATTAAATTATTAATTATTAATAATAAAACATTCCACTTGCTTAATGTGGGAAAACTCTACGGTATTATATAGATATATTTATTGAAATTAAAATTACAAAGATTTATTTATGCTTTAGTACCATTCATTTTTCAATATAATTTATAATTCAATTAATTATAAATTTATTAAAATAACTTTATTCGAAAATTGTTATTAGAAGTTTAAAACATAGAACATATTAATCTTGAGTCTGTCCATCTATTAATATCAATCTTTATTGACGAATAAAATATTAAGAAATTTATACTTTAATGTGATGTCTAAGAGAATTAATTACTTTATGTCATTATTTTAAAAAATGCAAATAAAAAATATATTTGTGGTGAGCGTTTATAATTTATTAATATTCTTACTTTTTTTACTAAAATAAAATATAAGTAAATAAAAGAGTTTGAAACTTTGGATGAATAAAAATTTTAATTAAAAATGAAAGATTGACTTATTATATATAGAAGTTTAATATAAAAACGAAAACACTGTAGAATGTAAAAAAGTATAGAGAGATTAGATTTGGCATTTCTAATGCTAAAGATTTAGATGACTAAGATAATTATAACAATGGACCAATCACAGATGATATGAACAAGATTTCCGAATAAATCTCCCCTTTCTGAATTAGTAGAGGCCTTGATATAATTATAGATTTTATCTGGAATTCTTTGAATGATACCTCCTGCGATTCTAGCAATAAAAGTTTAAGAAATTCTCACCAACAGCCTTGGTGAATGTTTTGACAACCTTATTAGCGTTGCAGGTGGCAGTGATTTGAACAATAGTATCAGTGCTTTCCTTGTTAATGAGGAAAATTTATGAGAGTGTCTCGAATCTTTGATCTTGAACCATCATTTGAGTGCGTATATAATTCTTCGCTATTCAACTTGAAAAGCTTACAACTTTCAGGAAAGTCTGAATGCGCTAATTGTAAATTGTTAAGGCATCTCTGTTTCACATAAGTGGAATTCATTCCTTGGATTAAAGGAAATCGGAAATAGTTAGACAGATTAAAAACATTCTTTACCCAATAATTCAAATTCTCTTGGTGTCAATGAGTTGCTCAGAAAAAGGAATTGATGTATTTATTGCGTTGTTGCAGTCTGATTAGAGACCTTGGGAGAATTGAAGGTCAGTGGCAAGACCAGTCAAGAGAGCAGCCTAAATTTCAACATTATTGGTGGTTGCACCTCGTCTGGCCACTAAACTGATTTGAGAGCTGTTTTTCAACGCTATGTTAGCCAAAATGAATTTTTTTGCAATGGTTCAAATATAAAAACTGAAGAAAACAAGTGCAAGACTTCGGAGAAGTGCGAAAAGAACAGCGAATCATTACTGAATATTTATATTTATAACTATAATATACTAGACTATTATTATTGTTTCACATTTTGAAAGCAATCATGATATTTTTTAAAGAAAATAAAGTTAACTAAAACATTAATTTATAATAAATCAAATATGAATTAAAGAAATGAATAATTTATATCTTAATTCTTTGTCTGTCATCTTGTTATTCTCATTTGTGTCTTGGAACATCAGCATGAGTGTAAATTTTCTCAAATTTTTGAGCTCTTCTGTCAATCTTCAGACCACTCCTGCTTTTGCTCTTGCCAGGTGTTACCCCTATAAAAAATATATTCAATGTAACTTACATTTTAATGAACACACAGTTCATCTTATGCTGCCCCATTTTGGATTTTGAATTTATTATTTTAGTTATAAAATGCAATTTACTTTATTAAAAAAATATTGTAAATCTATTTTGAGCCATCTGATTTAATTATAAATTTATTTTAACAACTACTTTATTAGAAAAAAAATGCTCTTTTATAAAATTATTCATAGATAACTTTAAATAATATAAAATATTAAGGCATAATAAATGAGATATGCTAAACAAAATGTAATAAAACAGAAAATGTAAATTGAAAAATTTAATTATTAGTTTTGTATTTGTAATGTGAAGTTATTAAAATCGCATTTTATAAATCAATTTTTTGTTGTAATATAATGATAATGAAAATAAAATGATTTAAATTTTTATAATATTATTAGCCTATATTAGAAAATACATAACTTTGATATTAAGAACATATGAAATTATATTTGATCCTGAGTTATAAAAAATATTTCGCAATTTTAATCGATTTAAATATCTTTCAAATTAGTTTGTAATTTTCTGGGATATGTTGTATATATTTAATTAGGGTTAATAGATTTGATTATATTAGAAATAATTATCGAATTGAATTTGATTTTTGATTAGAATGACTACAATATCACATAATAAAATTATGAAACATAAAGTTTAATTAACATAATTCGAAAGTTTAGTTTGGATTTTTTCATTATATATATGCATAATTAAATATAAAATAAAAGATTTATTTATTTATTAGACAAAGGTGTAATTGTTTTTTGTCAAAATATTTTTTAATTATGTTTATATAATACATTAGAATCCCTACTTATTTTTCAAATTTTAATAAATTGTATTGTTATAATTTCGATCTGTAAAATTAACACCATACAATCAATTTGATATTAAGATTATTTATGAAATAGTTCAGATTTTTAATGGAAAATATCTATAACCTTTTTCTCGATGTAACATTCTTATGTCTTGTTTATCATCCATAAACTAAATATAATTTATTTTATTTAATTATACTTTTTAAATCTAAATGGAATTAAAAATGCTAATTATTTCATAAGAATAATAATTTATATTATAGTTTCTGCCATTTTGTTTTTATCGACTCTATTTTAATGATAAAAAAATAACTACTCAAAAGCTCCCATTGATTTTATACAATTTCTAAAAAAAATTAAAACATTCCTATTTAAAGATGAATCTATAAAATTAAAAAAATAGGATTTATCTAAGAATAATTGGCTATTAAGTTGAAACCATGTATTTGAAATGAAATTTTCTTTTAGATATTATGTGTTAAGAAATAATTATTGTCTCTCAAAGTGTTGACTTTTATTATTAATCTTTAATTTTTGTCAGGAATATAAGTATAATAAGATATTAAATCTTATATTTTAGTTTTATCAATATCCTTAAGCAAGAGATATTATTTTAATTTTTAAGATTATCTTTGAGGATTAAAATTTTTTTAATCTTCATTTTAGTTTTAATAAAAGTTGTAAAATAATAAATTGTCTTAAAATTAGCTAATTTGAAATAACTTACTTAATTTTTGCTAATTAATAAAGAATCATAATTTATAATAAGTAATATATTAATTAATTTAAAAATTAATATAGTAAAAAGATTTCTTATTGATCAGTTGCTGGTGGAGGTGGACTAATAACATAAAATGTAAGTTACAAAAACATATCTTTAATTTTTTAAAGTGGTCCTACCTGGTAAGACCACGGTTCAGCAGGACTAGTGCTTCGCACTACCGCAGACAGAGGGGACTCAAATGATGAAATTGATGAAGAAGAAGTAGATGACGATGAAGATAAGGAAGAATAGCACTAATCAGAGAGATTTCCATTTTTGATTTTGATAATAATTTTAAGTATTAATGTAATTAGAATAATTAATAATTAAAAGTCTTCGTAGTATAAATTATAAATGTTTAAGAAATAAAAAAAATTATGTTACAAGCTTAGAAAAAATTCTATTTAATTATTATTTTATATCTTGTTGTTTCTGATATAATGATCTATTGAGTCATGAAATTCTACTGTTTATTTCAAATTTCACTTAATTTTGATTTAAAACTTCTTAAATTTTGCTCATGAGAGATTTAATATTTTATGAATAATTATTATGATGATGAAATTTTAGCATACAAACTTATTTTTTAAAATAAATTTTTAATTCATTACAGTATTTTGCATTTGGATCTTAATTTATTCTAATTATATCTGATATATAATTACTATGAGAATAAGATTTAGATATATATTTTTAGATCTAAATGTTTTATTGAGAATAAAAACAATTTATTATTATTCATGAATTTTTGAAATTAAAGCAATTGTTTATATTTAGAAAATCACTGATATCGTTAATATTGATCGAGAGTTTTTTTAATCTAAAATAATATTGATAACAATGAATTAATAGAACACTATATTCATAATGAATTTTTTTCTAAAGAAAAAGCAATGCAAAAATTAGATACACAAGTATACATTGTATTAATTTTAGTTATTATCAATTATTTAATTACGTTAGCTCATTTCTAAAAGAAATCAATCCTGGTATAACATTGTGATTCTTGGCATAGACTTCCAGATTCAGCTTGTCTGGGCACATCTTTTGCACAAAGCAATAAATTTCTTCTGGCTTTCTCGAATGCTCTCTTACTGGAGCTATCACCACATTCTCGGCTCTGTGATAGGATACGATGTCTTTAACGTTCCCTTTTTTAGCAATTATAAACTTTTCGAAGCAGTGAGGAGTATAAAACCCCCAATCGCAGTGTATTTTTCCTGTCTTCGTAAGCTTCAACAACATACTCTCGTCAACCTCCTCATATCCATGCTTCTTTATGAATTGTTGTGCAAGCTCCCTTTTCTGATTGAGAACCCATATGATAAGTATTCCTCTCTCCTCTACAAGTGAATTGGCATATTTAGATATTCTTGAACTGAAACAGTGTCATAGGTTAGTTCGTGTTTGAGTCTCCATGCGGGGTCCATCATCACCACTTCATATAACCTCCCGTATCTTCTCATACAGTCATTAGCTATTTCTTGCCATTTGAGTAAATCTTTAATATCTCGACTGAATATGACTGGGTCAGTAAAAAGATTTTTGTTTGATCTTTTACTTTTCTTTTAATTGCATTGAGTTGATAGTCTTTATAAATTCGAATTTTTACCCTCGATTCCCCTTAGTAAATGCCCGATTTTCTATTTTAATAATTTCTCTTTGATTATTATTTCATCTTTTGGCTTAAGTTTACACTACTACATATATCGTTCACAATTATACACTCTGTCAAAGTGCTTTGGCAAAAAAAGCAGGTCGACCTCATTCTCTCATGCTTTGGACTGCTCATTCTTGATTTTGTGCATCAAGTTCTCATGAGTACTTAGGGAATTTTTATTTTCATAACTTAGGTCACAATATCTGCACTCACATCTCTCTCAGTGTCATTGTGAACCTCAAGCTTTTTTCGCTTTTTTTATTTTAAAAATACTTTATGGTTGTTGTATATATTATAAGTATAATCGCCCTACGTTAAACCAATGAATTCATTTCATTAAACGAAATATTGAAAATGAGTAAAATCACACTTTTCTACAAAAAATGAGTAAATTCTAACTTTCATGAAAAATGAAGAAAAATTATTTTACTTACAATTAAATTGGCAGTAAAACAGTTGTTCATTTATACTTCATCTACCACGGTTTAAAAGATAACAAAATATTATTTGAGTAAATAATTTTCTATTAAAAAAGAATGCTTCTCTGATGAAAATTATAATTAAATAGTCATAATACCAATATATAATTTAATTGGTAAACTAATATGGACGTTGCTGATGGTGACTTTTGCATGAAAATTTATAAAATGTAAGTTGAGTTTGAAATTTTGTATTATAGCACTCTTCGTCTTTTAATTTTAAGAAATTTGCTTCAAGTAATACTACTTTTATTATAGGTACTTCAAGCTTATTAAATGGATCATAATTCTTGAATTATAATTAATTAATGGAACTTAAGCAAGTTCTATAATGTGCAATTAGTATAATTTAAAGATGTTTAACCAGAATTGTTGAAAACTTAAGTGGCCTTCAATAGCATATAGAATCATCTATGCTTTATATAATTTTTAGGCGAAAGTAAGTAAACTACCCAATAAGTTAAAGCTCATCAAGTTTCTGCACATTTTTGTGTTTTGCATTTATAAATAAAATTAACCAAGAATTATATCATAATATTTCAAAGAAATAATACCGAAATTATTATAACTATAAAACAATAAAGCACTCTCAATGGCTTAACTTTCGAGTTTTATTATTTCCAAAAATATTTATATTTATATTACTTCTTTAAAGTTTTTATAATTGCCTTAATTTATTTAATTCTAACCAATATAGTAAGCTATTAAAAATTGTGAACTTCAGTTAGCTGCTCATGAATCTCCTCAGGATTCAAAGCTACATATCAGAAATAATAATCAAATTTGTAAGTAACTTATTGAATTTTTAATTTTTCTCAATATTGTAGAGTTTCGATGTCTTAAGACAGGACTGTAGAGAACTTCAATAGAAGTTCAGGTCAAAGAAGGGATGTTCTTCTTAAAGTTTAACAGCAATTTTCATTAATTATAACAATTGTAGAGGGGTACTATTTTCCCTGATCATCAAACTACCATGAGATTTTTAAGGATTTACAAAGATCTCCTTGAAAAAGCAGATGTTCAAACCTTCAATGTGTCTTACTTCGAAGAGCTCTCAGTAAAATAGATTTTATAAGAGATTCAGGAAGATCCTAGCATAAGAAATTCATGAATTATTATGACGATTATCAAGTCCTGCCTGATAAAAGTACATGTTTGGTGTCCTCGGTACTCTTTGGGCAAACTATATTAGTGGACTAATTAAACATGCCAACACAGTGAGAAATATTTCTAATACTGAAGAAGACAAGAATGAGTAAATATTTATTCGTGAAAACATTTTCAAGAAACTGGAGAGTAAACCATTTTTTTCTAGTAAAAAATTTTTTAATTTTACAAATTTTGTAGACAAAAGGCAAAGCACTATTAATGCTTAAATATAAATCAAAACCACGAAAAGATAAAAAGAAAAGAGAGTACCATTAAATACCAAAACCCTTCTAAAAGTTCAAAGAGGAGTCAGAAGTTATGGGTCTAAAAATTTAATGAACGATGATCTTAATTTCAGCTAATATTGTCTTTCATTAAAACAATATATCTATTCACAATACTTTCTATGTCTCTCAATTTATACTTTCTATTGATGCTTTGATGAGTTATAAATGTTGTTAAGCAGAATACTTGAAGTCATTATTCACGAGCAGTGTTTTGTAATGGTGCTTTATTCTAGAAAAAACTTCTTCGATACAATGGTACTCCGAGGAGTATGGTGCGTTGTAGACACACTCCCACCCATATTCTTTAATTTATTTGTATATTGCTAGGCTATGGTGATTGCACAAATTATCCCAGAATATTTCGACTTGAGTGTTTTGATTATTAATTTTTAAATAGTCAAGTATATTCATGATATATTTTAAGGAAAATAGAGAATTATAACAATTTGATTAACAATATTAACAATAGTAATAATATGAATAGAAAATGTAAATCTTAAAAATCAGTTTCATCTCCTCCAATACCTAGTTTTGCAATTTTTTCTTATCATCCTGTTGCTTCCTTTGCCTCTTCTTTGCAGCCTCTTGTGAAGTCTTTGCCTTCAGCCATCACCACTCTTGCCAGGTACAACCTATAAAAAAAATAATTTCAGATATGTTTTTTGTAACTTACATTTTTTGTGAGTGACACTGCACATTCTGATCAGACATTTTTATTATTTCTAATATTGTTAATATTATTGTTATAATTCTCTATTTTCCTTAAAATATATCATAAATAATATATATATTATATATATATATATATAACAGTCTGTAGTGTTGATTGAGAAAGATTTGATCATATTTTCACTCTAAGCCTACTTTTTGCTTATTCATACAATAAAACAGCTTAAGTCTTCAGGACTATCCCTCCCCTGTTTATTACACAGTTAGGGTATTTTGGAGCCCATGCTTTTATAGAAGTCTGAAAAGGTTTAAAAATTATCTCGTCGATATAAATATCTTTTTGTGACTATTAACTTGTTTTAATAGGGTTCTGAAGCTAGACAATCTCTACACGTACACCCTTTGAGTTTAATTATGATGATCTTATAACTAGTTTTCATGATTTTATATATGATTTTATTATTTCTATAGATTGTATCTAGCTGAGAAGCAGTAAGATGGTACTATGGGTACCTATTATTTACAAGGAGCTCGGCTTTCAAGAGAAAGTCCTTTCTGCCTATCTAACATTTAAGAGGGAGAAATTGTGCGTTTGAATTATTCCGGCAGAGATTTAGTTCTTGTCTCATAGTCTTTCTTAATCTGATTAGATTCATCAAGTTTTTGGGGAAAATATTTTCAAACCTAATTTTGAGTAATGCCAAGGATAGAAGATAAAGTCCTGTAGCTTGCCAGACCGTTTTATATTAAAGTTATAGATTAGACCCATAACGCTTTACTTAGAAAAAATTATGATTATATTTAAAGAAATAAAAAAATAGGTTATAAAAATTATAATACTCCCTAATTTTACTTTCTTTTCAAAGAGTTTATCACAAATCAAAAGTAGTCGCATATTGACAAAATATATGATATTTATTTACTTAGATAACAATCATCTTAAATTCATACTGAATGTGACTGAAGTTTGTCTTCCATTCACAATTTAGCATCTATAAACAACGGAAGAATAAATAATAAATATAATCTCAAGCCCAGCTCAACCATTTCTAGAAATTCTATATTCTGAAATTTAGACATTCTAAATATCCTCACTAAATGAAAGATAATTAAGAAAATTTAGAAAATTTTTTCTTACAAAATTTAAACTGAATTAATTAGACATTTTAGATCATACAAAATTATACTTTACTCTTTGTTTTCTCTATCATAATCCATATTCTATTTAATTTTTTTATTTTGTTTAATTAAATTCCTAATAGTTTTTGCATTTTAAAAGTTTTAAATTTCCTGATCTTTAGTAATCTAATAATTACAATTTATAATATAAAATTAGTAAAATTATAAGAAATTAAATAGAATTAATCAATAATGGAAAAGTGTCTTAACAAAAGATGTCAAGTCATTCACAATAAATGTTAGTTACAAAAAACATATATAAATTTTTTATTTTTCTTACAGGGGTTGCACCTGATAAAATTAAGAGTGGAAGTTGACAGATATTTCACAAAACGACAAAAAGACAAGCCACTGAAGAAGAATGATTAAGATTAAACAACAAATGATTGTAGTGTTTTCAACACAGTAACTGTTTTTAGATTTTAAGTTTTGCATTTCACAATAAGTATTCCTATTCAGATATTAAATTTTCATATAAACTTAAACATTTTCACTTATTTTCATAAATAATAACTTAACTTTAAATAAATTGGGTTCTACATATATCTACAAATAACAATCATATACTAGATACACTAACTAGAAAACTGAAAAAAATAATGTAAGTACTTTAAAAGAATATATATCTCACTTTTAAATAATAGTTATTGGCATTTTCTTTTAGTTTTACATGCAAATTTTAAACTATTCTCAATTATATTGAATTAAAGTTACAGTACATTAAAGAGCTATTATTTTTCATATCTCCGAACCATTGTTAAATTCTAATTTACTTTTAATAGATTATATACTTTACTTATGTAGTTCTAAACAGAATATCAAAGGAATTGGAAAATTATGTTAAAAATCTTTTTTTGAGTTCTAATTTAAAACACAAGCTTTTATAAGTTGGTAATATTTCCTAATTACATCAATTTTAATTATCATTTATTTGTCTCTAAAACTCGATGAGAGTGTTTTCCTAAATTTGTTTTAGAAAAATCAAAATTTCCATGAAATTTACACTTACAAACAAATTAGAATGGATATATATATAATAATTAGTAGGGTAAAACTGATATATTCTATTTTGGAAGTATAAATATTGTTTTTTAAACCAACCTATAGAACAAATAGTTTTTAATTATTCATGAATACTACTTTACTTTATTTTAATTTTAGAATAATTGAATTTAGCCTTAATTAGTCAATATTAATTAGATACAAATTTATTTAAATTATTCTGTAAACATTTAATATTAAGAATTGTTTGAGAAATGCATTTCTTTTTTTTTACCGACGATATTAAACTATGTTAAGGGAACAAAAATTAAAAAGTTGTACTTTGATACCATTCTTTGAATTAACTTAATTTAGGTCTCATAGATTTTATATTTACTGGGGATATATTTTAGGATAACTTTTAAATCTTAAAAAATAAAGTTAAATTTTGCATGTATTTAAAATTTATATACTCTTTCAATATTTCTAATTAATGATCATCAATTTAAGATTAAATAGTTGCTATAATAAATCATGATAAAATATATTAAATGAATTTAAAAAAACTGAACTTTATTTTTCATGCAAGTATCATAGATAAAGAGTGTAATCCTTGAAATAATTAAGAGATACAACTCTATTTGTTTAGAATCGACAAGTAACTGTAGTGATCAAATGGATTACTTTATCACAATATTGAATATATTTATAAAAAACTAAAAAATTAACTTAGATTTTAACATTTTTAAATTACTTTTTTTAAAATTAAAATATATATTGTTATTTATTTTGAGGAATAATAGTTTTTATTATTTGTAATAATGATTTATAAAAATTGGATATATAAATTTAGTTCTTGTAGGACATTATACTAATAATTAGTATACAACAACAAAAAAACATGTTTAATCTATTACTTTTGAATGATATAATATTCTTTTAAAGAAATGTGAAAAAAAATCTTATAACTTATAATTAAAAATGATAAAAAATAATTTAAAAATAAATAATTGATAAAGAGTAGAAAAGCAACTTTTTTTTAAGATTTGCTTTTTATAAGATCCCATAATTTATTTTAAATCATTTTTTTAAAAATAAATATAATATTGTTTTAATAATAATTATATTTTATTGAATTAACTTTATTTTATAATTATGAATTATTTTTTATATACTTAGTTGATCCACTAATTTTCGGAATAATTAAAGTTTAATTCATTGAATTAAATGATTTTTGAAATTATAAAAGAGTAGTTCTTGATTGCCCATCATATCTTATCTTATCTTTTAACTTTTATTTTGAAATATCTAATTAATATGAATGCAAAATAAATTTTGGAATAAATAATGTAAATTTGATTGATAGAATTTTATAATTATTAGATAAATCAAACTGTATATGTTTTTAATGTTCTGAAATTATGTTCTTTATTATATATTAATTATTTATATATTATAAATTAATTTTTAATAAATTTTAATGGCAATATTTACAATTGAAAATGCAAGCAAATTAATGGAAATATTTAAGAAAAAACATTTTAACAAAAAAATAAAAAGAAAACCTAGCCAAAATTTTTATAATATAACAGAAAGTGAAAATATTATTAGCAAATCAATATATTCAAACTCTCATCTTTCTTAAAAATTTATTTAACCCCAAAACTAAACTTCAAAAATTAGTTTAAAACATTTTAACCAAGATAAATTAAAAGTTTCATGAGTAACCTGTTAATAGCTTTAGTTTATTTGTAAAAAAATAGAAATCAAAAATGGATTAAAAGTATAAATGATAGATCAAAATAAATAATTATAAATATTTCAATGAAAATATATAATAATAATAATAATACTACAACTTTATAAACTATTAAAATAAGAGACTTTATAATATTAAAACAGCTAATTACTATTATCAAAGCAAACATAGCTACAACCTAATTCAAATCAATAGTAAATTCTTTATTATAATTACTTATCAACTATTTTAGTAATATAGTATCCTCTTATTTTTTTGATAATGGTAGAATTAACATAATAATTGAAAATTTTCAAAAAAAATAATTTAATGAATATTAATAGCAAAATTTAAATTCTTAAAATAAATTATATTTTATAATATTGTAGGAATACATTCGATTTGGGAAAATGAATTTAAATTAAATTAATTAAATATTAAAATCATGGCAGTTATCAAAACCAAAGTGACTTAAAATTCAAAAATAAATGGATTCTACGGTAGATCCCGCAATTTTAGCTGGACTTTACTATTGGCAATATTCCTGAATCATCCCAGGAAGCGAGATATTTTGATTTTGAGCTAACTCCCAAAAATAGTATAATGGGTTTTTCTCGCTTGGGAGATGAGATAAAATCATTATAGCAATAACAACCACCGTCTCATTTTTAATGCGCTATCCAGAGAGTATAATATTGTCATGGTTTGTAGACATTTTCCAAAAACATAACTGAAGGTAATTAATAATTAATTAATTTTAATTTTAATTCATTTTCCCAAATCGAATGTATTCCTACAATACAAAAAATAAAAATATAATTTAAGATTTAATAAAAACAAAGAACATTGGATTATGTATGATTATGGAAAGATCTTAATATTTATATTTTATCTCAAAAAATTGCCAACTTTAGTAATCATATTAAGCAAGTATATTCGAAATGTGGAAGTTGTTACAACAAAATTCAAAAAACTATAGAATTAGAATTATATTAAATCAAATTTTATTACAATATAAAAGGAAAAATGGGATTCAATGTTCTTCAAAGCTTGGTAAAGATTTATGGGCAAGAAAGAAAAAATATTCTTATGGTCGGTCTCGATGCTGCATGTAATACCACCATCCTCTAAATACTCAAATTCGGTGATGTCATCAGAACCATTCCAACCATCTGCTTCAATGTCGAAAATGTTGATTTCAAGAAACAGTTTCACAGTATGGGATGTAGGCGATCAAGACAAGATCATTCTTCTATGCAGACACTACTACTATAATACTTAAGGTCTTATCTTCGTCGTTGACTCCAATGATAGAGACAGAGTTGATGATGACAGAAAAGGTACACAAGATGATTATTGAGGAGGAACTCAAGGATGCGGTTCTCTTGATATTCGCCAACAAGCAAGATCTACCAAGATCTTTGACCTGCCCAAGAATTACTGATAAGCTCGGATTCCACACCATTAGAGATAGAACTTGGTACATCCAAAGCACTTGCGTTTTTATAGGTGATGCTCACTACGAAGGTCTCGACTAGATCTCCAAGAATTTTGTCGCAAAATGAAATGCTTAAAGGTATTCCAGTTTGTGCATGCTTTTTTGAACTGTAAAATCCGATTAAGTAATCAATCACTCTTGAATATAGCGAGCTATTGCATTTCTTTATAAATATATGTTTAATTCAGTTAGTACCATGTTAAAAATAACTCACTTTTTTTAAGTAAAATATGATTAATTTCTAATTCAATAGTTTTTTTTAATTTGGTAGTAACAACTTCCACATCTCGAATAAACTTGCTTAATATTAAAAATAAATTCCAGATTATCCGAAAATATCTGAAATATTAATCAGAATAAGAATTTAATTAAATAATTAATTTTAAGAAAGTTGTAGTAGAAAACTAATTTAATTCTTTGAAACTTTAACAAACCATTATAATTGTTTGAAAATAAATAGTATAAAAAATAAAATTGATTGTATCATTATTATTAAAATTTATGAAAAATTATTTATTTTTAACTACAAGGACTATAATGTGAAAATAATAAATATTTCTTTAAATATTTCTTTAATTACGAATTACAATAATTATTACCTTTAATTATTTTATAGTTTTACTATTTTCAATTATGTTAATTATCTTTCTTCTCTGATAAATGACTTAGATCACACTCCATCAAATTTATTATCTAGGAAAATAAAACCGGCAAAGCACTTTTAAAATGTGCAAATGTTCATTTTCAAATAGATTTGAAATTTAAACTTTTATTATCTTAAGTAATTAAGCTAGAATTCATGATTTTTTTATGAAGAGAGGCAAAGGAACCTTGAGGATTTGATTTAATTAAATAAGAGATTTTCTTTATGTTCCTCAACCTCACTTCAAGTTTATCTAATCTCCATGAATGAGCTATACCATCATGAATAATCTTCTAGGAATAATAAGCTTTATCAACCCTCATTCAAGGGGTCTCAATTGTTTTTTCATAATAATTAAAGGATAATCTAAAAATTTCCATATTTATAGTCAACTTGGTAAATGGTTATCAGAAGAATTGATAGTAAGAACTTTGAAATGGAAATTAAATGGCTTAAATGATATTCTCCATGCAAAAAGGAAGGGACATGGAATCTCAGACTCAAGCATCTGTCTTTTGAGTAGAGATAAGCGAAAATCTTAATTTCAAAGGTAATTCTTTGATATTTATTCAATTTGGGCTGTTGTAAATTTCTCAATCTCTACGATCAAAATCATATCACGTTATTTTCTGTTTTAATATGCGTTTTATTTAGGGCAAAGGTTGTCCTTCTGTAATCCTTTAAAGATATTCTTTGAGATACAAAGAAAATAACTCGATAAATTCTAATCTAAACTACCTAACATTGATTAATAGAATTTCATTATATTTTGGATCTTTTACTGATTCCCAAGACACCTGAAACTTATCCAAGATTTGCAGCCATCCTTATCATTGGCATTTTTATTTATTATGATGGTATTCTTATTTTTTTATGATACTTAAACTATTTAGTGACTTCTTCACCTCAATAAGACCAAAAAGTTGGCTTGGAGTTGGATTTTTTAGAGACATCCAGTGAAATATAAAACTTAATCTCTTTATAAATTTTTGCATTTTTTCTATAATAAAATATGGGTCATTAGTGTATCCTTTATATTATTTCTTCTCTTTCTATCAATGAATCTGAGTCTAATAGATACCTATTTTAAGACTTATTTCAGCGTATCAAAGAATTGCAAGCATCCAAGTCTTTTTTTAAGGAGATCACTAAACTGCATCTTAATATTTCATTGTCGGTATAAACCAATTTTGCAATATTTATGATCGATGTAACGTCTCAAAAATTACACAGTAACATTTTGAATCAAGCCACGATGTAACAGTTTTCAGAATCATGTTGTCCCAAAACATACACGATTAGGAGTAGAAAATACAAGACGAAGTCTTAATGATCCTCCGGGCTCCAGGCAATATTTTGTTCGAGATTTAATAGCCATTAGCAGCTTTATTAATATAAGTTTCTATTTATAAATAATTTAATATTAATAAAATTATTATGAAATAATTTTACACTACTACCAATATTTACCAATTAGATTAATAAGACTATTATAATAAGACTATTAGAATTTATAATAAATTAATATTGATATGATAGGTAACTTTATAATAAAGCATTTTAAAATATTCATATGATTTTAAATATAGTTTTAACAATCTTATTTATCGATCAAAACTAATACTTTTACCAAATCAAGTTAAGAAATTTGTAGTAACTGCTCTTCTACCTCTATATCTAATACTGATATAGTAATATATTATATTCATTACATTAAACTTTGCAAAAGGAGTTAAATACACGCTAATTCCTCGATATTTTTAGTTTTAAATTTGTTTAAATAAATAATAGATATTTTTATCATTATAATTGATAAAACATTTAATAAAAGAAGGCATAAGTTATGAAAAAATATCAAGATAATAAAAAAGATAGTTTTGTTTTTTATAAATTTTACATCGAAGACACGGATAATTATTTAACAAGATATAATTATAAAATAATAACAATTATCAAGGGATGAAATTTTGTGATAGAATCTTTAGTAAGAAAGGCATTTCATCGCCAATAAAGTTATTTATATTTATTTTTTTTTATAAAACCTCAGAATTATAAACAATAAATGACCAAAGCTTCTCTCGTAACAATTTAAATAATAAATGGTTTTATTCAAATTTTTATTTTTTTTTAGTATCATATTGTAATGTTATTTATGTTTAAGTAAAAGTTATATTGATTAAGGAACTTAAATTAAAATATAATAATAATAATAATAATAATTAGATCACATTGAGGTCTCTGGGACCCCCGATCTTAGTTGCTTTTTTAATTTGAATAAGGGAAAAGCCCTTTTAGTTAGTTGGAGATTCACTCCTGTATACTGAGATTTCATCTTCTTTTGTTGTTTCTTCTTTTGCCTCCTCTCTTTGGTCCAGAGTGTAGGATTTGAACTGTTTCTCCTTAGTCTCTGAACTTGAATTGAGTGTCAAAGTGTTTGACATTGATTGAAAACTTCAGTTCTTTGGAAGCGATGAGGCCTTTACATCTTGTAGTGATTAGTTGGACTAGGTCACTTTTCATGAAGTGAGTGTGTTTCTGGAGACATTTGACGTAAATTTCTACTTTGTTTAGGTGTTCGTGGTAGTCAGCTGATACTGACACGCAGCTAGCTTCATTGGCTGTTATGTTTTTCATTAGTATCATTACTAAAAGTCTGAAGAGTTCTAGGGTGGTGGTTTTTGTGTCTTCCATTGCATTTAGTTTCTCTTTAATGTCTGCTTTGAGTTGATCGTCACTTTTGTTCATCCATCCTAAGAGAGTATCTTTGGACAGGTTTTGGATCATGGCGTTGATGACATTCGAGAAGTCTTTGATATGTCTAAAGAGCTAGGTGTTGATTGCGTTTAACCATATTGAAATGCATGATTCTCTAGTGTCGAATCTGTTAATCAACTATGCTTTAGTGATAGTCTGCATATCTTTAAGGTTGCTGACTTATTAATTATAATTTTAAAATTAATTGTCGCTATTTAATACTAATTTTTAAGGCTAGTCCTTTGATTTTTAATTTGGTATTTAGTACCCCATGTTACCGATGACGTATTTGACGTTTGCATCTTCGCAAATTTTTCGGTAGTGATTCCTTAGTCCTTCTGAGAATTCGGACTGACTATCTATATAGTATGTATGTTGGCTGGAGTCTTCCTTGACTAATGGGTCTTTGTCGCAGGCGTCGTATTCTTGTTGTTCCTCGACTGAGCTCCAGTCTTCTTAATTGTCAGAGTAGAGTACTTTTTTTGTTATAAGTCTACTATTTCTGTTAGAATCGTTAAGGTTGTTTTCGTATTCTCGATAATTTTTTTCAAAGTCTTCGAGCTCTTTTTGGTGTTAACTGTCTCTGATCACATAGTGGTCTGAGAGTGTGTGGGAGTGTGGTACTTGGATATCCTCTATTTGAGGAGGAGGGCCTGATGAGGAAGTTATTGTTTCCTCTGTCTTAGTCTATGGTCTGATGAATTTATTGTTGATAGCTATCAGTCTTAGCATTTGGAAAAGTTGTTGGGTCCATAGTTAGACTTAGTCTTCCTTGTTTTCCGTGACGTATTGGAGTTTAGTGAGATGTATTTAGAATTAATTTAGAGTGGAATAGCCTTTTTTACTAGTTTTCTGGAAATGAAAGTTAAGATTTCTAATATGTGTAGCCCCCATTATTCCTTGTTGGTTTTTTATGATATCTATAGTATATTGTGCTAGGTGATGTGTTTAGTTATTCTCAATGTCACCTTAAATGATATCTCTTTGTATTTAGCTCAGTATACCCATTCAATTAAAATATAAAATATTTAAATCTCTGTGGAAATTATTTTGTTAAAATACAAAATGCGTAGAAATCAAATAGTCGCAATAAATAATTAAATATATAAACAAAAGCGTGTAAAAATTAAAAAGAACTATAAGAAATTAATATTAATAGGTACTGTAAGAAATTAATATAACATTTCATTTGGTAGAAACAATGGGCAGCAAAAGAATGAAAAGAATAATACTTGAATTGTAATGATATCAAAGTACATTAGGGTTTCATGAAAATATAATAATGATATAAGTTTATAATTATAACATAATTTTATATTAGACATACATAACATAAATAAATGAATTGCAAACAAATAACTTTCAAAGAAGATAAATCAATTTATAATTAGGATAAAGAATCATAATAAACATTTAGTATTTATTTTATATTTGATTGAAATAGTTAGTTGGTATTTTTAAATGATTATTTTTATAACAATTACTATATCATAGATAACCAGGTTTAAATTTTAATTACTGACTATAGTGTTATATTTTTTAGAAAAATTATTTAATCATTTTTTATCCATCTTTATCAATGTATTAAATGCAATTCGCGTTATCTGATTAATTTTTATAATTTCTATAAATAATTTCTATATTTATCACAAAATCTTTTGGATTGGTTCATTTTTTAAATTAATTACATTCAGTATTTAAAGTTTTTAAGGAATTTAAATAATCTATATCTTACAAAAAAATGATGTTTAAATATTTAGACAAAGTTTATTGTTGTTTCTTGAAGTAAAAACAAATTTTAACAATTATAAATTTGACTCAATTAGTAATATTTATCTTGCATAACCTACTTTTATATTTTTAGAGTGCTTATTAAATAAACCAAATTACAATTAATTCTTCTGATTGAAGGATATAATATCATTTTTACATAATTTAATTTTATTAAATTATAATATACGTAAATTATAATAGGATAAATTATAAATTTATTTTTAAAAAATCATATTAAGCAATAAGAGAATGAAATTTATCTTTTGAATTTATAAATTCTATAAAATATTACTTAAAATTTATACCAGGGATTATGATTTTAAATTAGAGTTTATATATTTATTAGTGAAACAATGATTGATTTATATTATTTATTTGATATATTACAATTGCCTTTGACATGTGTGTATGACGAGCTTTTAATAAAATGATTTTTGCCTCTAGTTTTAAGTTATTAAAATACCCAAAAATTTTGATAAAGTTAATCTTTTAATATTTGTTTTAATCATTCACACTCAATATAGGATTATTGAGATAATTTAAACATAAATATCAGATTGATTTTTTAATTTTTAAATAATTACATCCTTTTAATGAATTTAAAGAATGTCTTGAAACTCGTTTATAATTGCACTTTTATTCTTTATAATGTTTGCCTAATTTTAATTAATTTAATAATATAAAAGAATTCAAAAAATTGGAGAAATGAAAATTAAATATACTAGTCAAGTTATTAATTATATTAATAAAAATTGTCATAATTATTAATGCATTCAACTTTAGAGAATGAAGAAGTTTACATGCATTGGTAATAGATTATTTCATTTAGAGATATTTAGACTAGGTATTATTGCTTTAGTAAGCTTCAAGCGATACTAAAATTCACTTTTACTTGAGCTCTCACAAAAACATTTCGATTACTTATCTCTCTTTTTATCTATTTTATGTTCACTGAATGACGGACTTTCTTTGAATTTCTTCATCATCTGCCTAGGACTTGCCAAGGTTTTCAAACTTTGAGTGAATGCTTTACATGCTAATTTGCTTTTTAAATCAGCCATCAGTTTGTGTTCAATTTTGCAATCAGTCCATTGATATCTAATGTCTAATGAAATTCTGGGAACTGTCATGAATTTTAGATCTTGAACCATCATTTCGAGTTCCTAAAAATTCTTAACTTTTTAACTGGAAAAACTTACAAATTCCAGGAAAGTCTGAATGCGTTAACTGGAAATCGTCGAGGCTTCTTCGTTTCAACTAAGTAGAATTCATTCTTTAGATTTGAGGAACTTGGCAACATTAAGTCAGAGTGCGCAGCTTCCTCCCCCTCGCTATCATTCATCATTTGCATTTGTATCTTAGCCAAAATCTTTGATTGTTCACTGAATATTTCGAATTCATGGGAACGACGAGCATGAAGGCCGGTATAGACATTTCATATAAATATTTTATACCTTCTATCTTTTTGATGTTTGTAAATATGAATTAACTTACTGAAAGAAGGTAACCAAAGGAGTTTTTTACCAAATGAACCAACAATGAGGAATAGAGCGAAGCCCATTTTGATAAATTGATATATTCTTTTGTTCTTGTCATTCTAGATCAGCCTGGGAAATGTGTGGTCCGCTTCTTCTTTTTACTATAGATGAATGGTAAGCTACATTTAAATAAAATACCTTGACATTCTTGCTGGCATTCCTGGCAATTTAATTTGTTGTCATTTAATCAATTGAAAATAAAGTTAATATAGTAATTAACTTTTAAATTAATCTTACCAACCACCATATCTCTGATGATTTTATTCTTTTATTAATATAAAGTTTCTACATATATATATTTATATTTTTATTGTGCATAACTATAGAAAAGATCACTAAGAATTTTAAATAACATCCCAAAAAGTTTAATTGTAATAATCACATTCTACTATAGAATTCTTTTAGAAATATAAATTTTAAATATTTTAGAAGAATAAAATATTTAATTTTTTAATTTATATTTACCAAAAAGAGTAGAGTAAAATTGAGGAAAAATTATATAAGGATCTAGATGTGAATAATATATCATAAATTTGATAAAAATATTTTTTGAAATAAAATTAATATTAAGTTAATAAATAAATCTTAATCATCTATATTGAAATGATATGATATTTGGTCACAATTATTTTAAAAATATTTATATTTTTTATTATTCTGCTTTACCCTTAATTTTACTTTATTATCCATCGTCTGATTTTTTGATACTATTTATTTTTAAATATACCATGTCATATAAGTAAAATTATTGTTGATAAAAATACAATGTAATCAGAAAAGTTAGATGTTTTTTAAATCAAAAGCTTCCATAAATTCAATATCAGTAAATTAATCACAATTTAATATTTTAATACAAGAAAACATAGAAACTTTTACTAAATATTTGAATGAGCAGTATTAGAAAGCTGATATAGTTTGTGTTATTTTTAAAAATAAATTTTCATAAATAATTGGAATACGACAAGGCAGATTTTCTAAATGGAGAAGTGAATTATAAGAATTTATATGTTCCTTCTTAATAAGTTTTTATACTCTAATTTTATACAATTTGAGTAGAGCAGAATTCAAATCAAATAAAAAAATAGATGAATAATTTTAATATCAAAATGCTAATTATTAATACGGTCATGTATAAAAAATAATAAAGTAAATTTTAAGATAATTATCTACTTACTTTAATAGTTTTTTGAGTTTTTTGAATCAAAGACACAGATATTTCTTAAGAGTCCTTTTTAAATTTTCTTTATAATAAGTATTAAAATAGAAATATATATAATTATTCTGTATGTTAATTATAAATCTCAAAAACTTAATTTAAAAAATAAATAATCGATATTACAATAATTGTTCATTATTTTTATAATTTAGTATAATATAAATATAGAATAAGTTTTCTGACTTTTTTATATATCGATTGTGATGTAAATATACCATTTCTTTAATTCTAGTTGTGGTTGTCATTTTCAATTAATGAGATTCCAACATCGTCTTGAGTTCTTTTTTTAGTTGTTTCAAAATAGATTCTATGTGGGATTTTTAATAAGTTTCTCTCTCGCTGATAGAAAAATAATACTGTTGATTAAAATTAAAAATTTTATAAAAAATTAGTAATTTGGCAATAAATTTAAGCACGTTGATATTTCAAATAGAGATAAATCTTATTTTTTAGAAAGAACTTCCTCTTCCTAATTTTAAAATTAAACATTTCTTTATAAATAATTGATGAATTTAAAAAGGAAAGAAAATTTAATTAACTGAAAACAAGTGATTGTTTATTTTGCTAATATAATTTATTGAAAATAATTAAATTTAAAATTATAAGTTAATAATTATTCTTCTTTTTCAAATTGATATTTTTAGAAGCTCTATATAAATTAAATATTTGTTCAGGAAAGTAATTTTCCATATTTTATATTCCTAAACAGGTTCAATCTATATGGCATTTTTCAACAATAAATAATCATTTAACTATTAGACATTTAATATATTATTTAATAATTTAAATAAATATATTTATAATTAGAAAGTTTATAATTCATTACAATATTAAAATGCAAAGAAAGAAAATAATTGATTAATATCAATCACGATTCTTATATTTGTAAGAAAATTGGTTTAATTTAAATATAAATAAACATATGGGATGTCTATTGTTTTAATTTAGAAATTTTTATTTAAACAAGGCAAAGAAAAAATAAATATAAAACTTGAAAGAAGAAATTATGTTTTGTTTATTGGTTAAATTTTTCCTCCAAATTGTTAGTAATTTGTAAATAAGCTTTTTGATTAAAATATCGAAAAATAAATTACATAATATCCAAAAGCCTTAAAACACAATTAATATAGTATTGGTAATTTTTAATTATAATAGCGAAACTAATAACTTTTGCTTCTTGAAGAAGAAGTTTATTTTTTGTTAAATAAAGATGTTTTAATCTTCTGATTCTTTGCAAATCTTCATAATATTATTTTTCAAGATGTATGATCTTTAAAAAATAAGAAATTATCAACTCTTTAACTGAAATATCTCCTTTAGCCTTCGTAAAATTAAAGAGACACTTCAGTCAATATACCAGAAAGTAGTTTATTAATTACATAAAAATTCCTAAGTTGCCCACTTTTATCAATATTTTTAAATTTATCCTAATTGTGTAAATAAGTTATAACTAAGAAGAAGTGTAGTTTCATTTTAAAAATAAATTTTGCAATATTCATTAGTAAACTAACATGTTTAGCTTGTAAACAAAGTCATTATAAAAAATGTATAGTGTAAGTCAAAAGTAGGCATAATTACTTAATTTTATAATCATTGAAAGCGATGGTAAGACTATAAAGTAATTAATGTAAATCGCATGTACTATAATTTTTTAAAATAGATCTTTGCATTAAATTATGATTAACAATAATATAATTACATTTTAATTCATATTTAGATTTTGCTTTATTATTGGTTATTTTCATCAAGTTTTATACTTTGCTGCTACATTAATTTAACTAGTCAAAATTTTATAACTGTTATTTATCAAATCATTTACATTATATTACTATATAATCTTCAAGGATATTTTATTTTCAAAATATTTTTGTCAAAATAATTTGATTAAATTTTAATTATCATTTGAGGAATGCTAAATTAAATATCAATATACATTTTTAATTAATACACTATTAATTTTTTTTACAGATTTAAAATACTTTCACTATATGATAGTTAGGTAATCATGAACTTCAGTAATTGACATTATTTAAAAAATTCACAGTATACATTTATAATATTTTAGGTATATTAAAAAAATGTTTTCAAAATTATTATCATTATTATTTATCTATCACAAATTTGTATATGGCATTAACTCATTAATTATTTCTTAATAAATTTAAACATTGAGCATTTAGGAAGTATATTAATTTTAATTTGGTTTCTTTGTAAACTTCATCACATCATTTATAAAATAGAGGTGTTACTTTAAGTTTCATTAAAATATTGAGTTTTTATTGACGGGAAAATCACCTCCCACTGGTGATAAAATCCCGTCGCAACTTTAATTTCAGGAAAATACTAAAACTAGTGAAGACTATTATTTTGAAGTTATCACTAAAACAAATATTCAAGTCTGAATATTTGAGAATACTTATTAAGCTTAAGTGCTTTTCCAAACAAGAAAAATAAAAATACAACAATAATACAATATTTCAGCAAATGAGTTTGAATGATCAGATTTTGTTTTAAGAGCTGCTGATGCTTGCAACACAAGGACCTATTTAATGCAAAAATTTTGTCTGTAATTTCTGCTACTCAGGCTATAAATGCCCCTAAAACAAGATAAAATAATTGGAGTAAACCTAATAAATGCAAACTCTTACATAAAATTGTAAGGTCAGAGAAACTTCTATAAAAGCTTGATTGCCAATGATGCAAAAGAATTTTCAAATATTCAGATCACTTTATAACTCATATGGGTATCTGTCATCTTGTGGACAAGACTACGATTATTTCAAGCTAATTTATTTTCGAATAAGAGCAACTCGAGACAAGCAATTATGAAAAAATGAAGCTTTAAAAGCATGATAAAGACCCAAATTTAAGTGAGCTTAAAATTCCAGAATTTACTTATCAGATAAAAGGAGGTTTCATTTGTAGTCAATGGGAGTAGTATTTTGCAGATAAAATGGCTAAATCAGAACCAATAAAATTACAATTTAATGTTAGAAATGATTATTTTTGGAAGAACTTACATTAAACTATGTCCAAATTTACAGGTGGATAATTTTCCATAGTTGCTAAGGATAATCCTTGGAAAGAGTAAAAATCAACACCCTATTCATATTTATCAATACACAGATTGAAACAGATACCTTTATCTTAATTTAAGAGCAAGGAGTTATAATTTATTGAAACTTCACAACTCTTAAAAAGATGGTGCTAATCACTTAAAATTATTTTGATATTCAATTAAAAAGATTATTGAATGGTTAAAGCTCACACCTAAAGGAAATTTGATCAATAGTGTCCATCCAGAATATTAATTAGAGTACCACCTCGTTGGAGTGAAAGGCAACATTGATTTAAAAATATTAAATATAATTCCTACAGAAATTGAGACTGTAAGAAAGTAGCATTCCGAGAAACAAAAAGAGTTCTGCTATATTATTGACCAAACTTTCCCATAACAGTATAGGTTGGAAATATTCACAAGATCTTACCCAGATAAGCCTCATACACTATATGTTGGCAATGAAATAATATGAGATAATGAGATGAGAATTTTAAATCTTTATTGAATTTTAATTTAATTAATAAACTTTAATTTTAATATGTATAAATTATAAATAATCATTCTTTAATTAGTTAATGCTTTTTAATAGCTTTAAAATAAAGAATTTATTAGGTATATTTTCATTTCTTTAATTCTAAACTCATGTTTTATAAATTTCTATACATGTAAAATTTTTTGTTCAAAAGTCAAATTCATTCCATAGAAAGAAGAATACATCTAATTTTTCAGAAACAAATATAAATTTTTTTGTAGTATTGCATTTTAGCATTTTTAAGACAGCTGTAATAAAAATTCTGCATCCAAGAAAAATTCTTGCTTTGGATACTTTGTGTGAAAGTTTTTATAAACTCCTCCTTACTTGTTGATTAAGTAATAGAATTCTAATTCTTCTTAATTACCGCAAAAAGTTTTTCTATAGGGGCCATTGTGAATTGATAAGGCCCAAATATAGTACAAGTATTTGATAAAGTCTTAATTTTTGGAGTGTAATACCACTCTTTTGATATGTTGCATTATAATAAAAAAACAGTGTTCATTCTCCACAAATTAGAGCTTTAATCTAATTTTTCAATTATTGATAGTAAAAGTAAAGTAACTTTGTCGTATTGTTCTTTCCAATGCTCAGTGTATAATTAATTCTACCATCACTAAATCCGCCTGCATCATGTTAAATCCATAGTATCTAATTAATTAATCATAATAGTTATGATCTCTCTTCATGCTCCAGGCTCACCTTAAATAACTTTAAAATTATATTCCACTCTCGTCAATGTTAATTATTAACTTATTTTAACTCATAAAGTTTGCATAATGACTAACATCAAGTTATCTTTGCTTCAAATATTCTAAACTATTTGATCATTTATCAATGTGATATACTTTCTTAAAAGTATATCTAATTTCATGTTTTATAATCTTTAAGATTTTTTATAAAGGTACCCCAAGTTCAACATGATGTGCAAATGATTTTGAATTTACTTAGCAGATATAATTAAGAATTTTACTTAATTTTAATAATAACATTTTCTATTAACTTTATCCAATAGATTTTCTAATTTTTAATATTCTTTTTTTATGGACTTATAATTCCTATCATCAATAGCATTGTTAACTTAAGAAAATGTTGATTTTAAATCTTTTCATTAATTATTTTTGGTACACCCATGATTAAAGTATAAATGCTTAATAAGCCCACAAACATAGTAGATCTATTGTGTGAATCTAAATAATTTCTTGGATCATTAACAACTCTAAAATAAAAATGGGGAGCGGGTTAAAATGAATTTTATATTTACTTACACAAGAGTTATCTGAATGCTTTTAAATGTCTTAATTAGGAAAATAAGGGGGAACTTAAAATTTATATTAACTATTCATTGCATTGCTATTCATGGACCTCCCTTAACTAAGTTCTTGATTTAGCAACAGAGAAGCATTAAATTACTCGTCGATTAAAGCGCTCGTTTAATTATTTCCCCCCTACATTGTATTCACAATTCTCTTGGGATCAATAATTTAGGTATTAAATATTTAATTTTATATGTTGAGTAATACTCTCGCTTCTAATCTCTGAATGTGAGAGTTTGTTAGAGAAATTAACTCTTAATCATCAACTTCAATGTCACCAGGAGATATCAAGCAAGTTGTTTTACAGTAAACTATCTCGTATTAAATATTCTCATTATTCACAGAGTCTTAATGTTAAACCTCATCTTCCTCATCTTGTGACTGCAATCTCTAATTGCTTTAAAACAAAAAGTCTTTAATGTCTAATTATTTCAAATTTTGAAGATTAGACTTCTCCATATTATGAATTGATAATTTTTAAGTTTAATTTAAAATTAATACTATATAGAATAATCATTGTAGGGCAATATAAATTAAAACTATAAGTTAGATTAAAACTCTTACAAACTTTAGCAAATTATGATCACAAATATATTAATTAAACTTAATAATAATAAATAAAAGTATTTATATTTAATAAGGCATGATGAACAACAACAATCTGCAGTGCATTCATGTTAGTGAAGTTGAGATCTAAAATAGGTTCTAAAAAAGAACTCTACGATTTCTCACATATGAGCGTGAGGCATACTTGCCCAAACTCAAATGCTCAAATATTTATTTTTTAGAAGCATCCTCACAAGATAAAAAGAGGTAATATATTTTGTTAGACTTTGTTATAGTTTTAAAACGAAGCGATGTGAATCTATCTGCAATTCCACAGATTGAGGGACTCACTGCAGACGATTTTTATCGTATATTGAAGACAAGCCCTCAATATTAAAGTATTTGCCAGATTAAATAGACTGCCTCGATTTAGATAAAAAGTGGATCATTGATATTCTCTTGAATCTTGACACTGAAGGAGTTAACTAGATGATTATGAGAGCCAAGGAATAAAGACGAGCAAGGCTTGATAATTCACAAATCAATATTGTACATATAAGCCCTAATTTTTAGATACCTCAACAATTCCATTAGTTACAGTGGTAGTTAAGTATATAATTTAACTCAAATATAGTAAACAAGGGAAGATCTGCCTTTTTATATAAACAAAGTCTTAAAAGAAAATCTAGGCAAAATGACTAGGAAGAGTAGGATGCTAGTCTCCTTATTGGGTCAAAGTCTAAACACAAATTTTTAGTGCAAAACTAACGGGTAATAGACGAAATGAATGACTAAGAGATTATATAGATGAACTTGTCAATTATAAATAGATCATGATGCAACTTCACGTTGGTGGAGTCATTAACTAAGAAGGCAACCTATTGAATTAGTAGCCTATTCAATAGAATAATAACTTTATGATATGAGACTATTTTCTTTTAGGTTTGAAGGTTATTCTTATATTACTTAACATGATTAATATTATAAATATGATTTTTAATTTTACAAAGAAGCATTTTTTTATGTTTTCTACATTATTGAAATCATTAGAAAACATAGTAGAGTTATTTATAGGATTATTCCATAGATTTTTATTAGACGGGAAAAAATCACCACCACCTGGTGATAAAATCCCGCAACAAAATTATCTAAAAATTTTAGAAAATTTTTACAAAATAAAGTAAAAATACTTCACACAGCTCAACTACTATTTAATGAGTAAACATCAGTCATTTAAAAAAGTCTTTTGTATTTTGATATATCTGATTGTTTTAATGAACAACTAAAGTTACTTAGAATATAGATATAGATATAATTCAATGATGATAATCTAACATAAAATTATAAATTGTGAGAGTTTGTTAGAGTAATTTTTATTTTTATTAGATTTAATTTTAATCATTAAATTTATGTTAATCAATGATTTATAAACAAATTGTTTTACTTTGTAATACTTTGTGATTGTTTGTTAGAATTTTTATATTTTTGAATTTAATATGAAATAAAGTTATGAATCAACAAAATTAAAATAGTAATCTTAGAGTAGGTGCCATTAAA
This sequence comes from Oxytricha trifallax, assembly GCA_000711775.1. Taxonomy (NCBI): domain Eukaryota; phylum Ciliophora; class Spirotrichea; order Sporadotrichida; family Oxytrichidae; genus Oxytricha; species Oxytricha trifallax. The sequence goes on from ARYC01000071.1 coordinate 56,076, forward strand.
ATAACTGTATCAAATGTTTCTAATGATATAAAACAAAGAATAAGTATGGGCTTTCAGCAAAGTTAAATATAGAATCATGAAATGCTGTATAAGCAAGCCATTTTAACTCGTAATAACTTACAATTTATGGGGAAAACATCAAAAGCTAAACAAAAATTAAAAATTTAATCTCCTATTTCTGAAGACTAATATGATAAGAACTCCGGATACACAGCTAATTATTTTTTCAGTGAATAGCAACTTATGGAATTGAAATAAAAAGAATCAAAGCAAAAGATCTTGGACCATATTAAGAAGCAAGGTATACTTGGGAAGTAGACCTACAAGGATGTCAAAATTTTGCTAAAAAAGAAATTTGGAGTTTATACTATAAATATTCACAAAAATTGGCTAGTTTCTACCCTTAATTCGAGAAAGCCTAATAGCAAAGTTGCAACTCCAACAAATAAAAGAAAGAAAATTTTATTAAGAAAAACACTAAACCTTCCACATGCTAGGGATAACAGAATATTGGTGGTAAATCGAACCAATGCAAAAATTCATTAACTCCTTCAAAGAATGAAGACCAAAGAATTATCACAAGAATGGACGTTTAATCACTGTAATTTCACATGTAACACACAGAGACGGAATTTTCTCAAATACATAGCGACACAACATTCCCTGAGCTTAACTAAATTGATGAGCTAATTGAGAAAAAATTATGGGAGCTAACGTAGTAAGCTCGGGAAGATATAAGTAATATTATACTTAAATAAGTACCTGAGTTATTTTAAACTCCACAATTTTTTAATTATACAGTCTAAATTAAGGAATTTAGTGATAGAGTTACAAAGTTGGAATCCTGATTCCAATGTGTTGATTTAGAATAAACACCAAGACAAGTTGCTGAAGGACGAGAGGAAATTTAACAGACATTCTAGATATTAGTTGAAGATATCAAAAAAGTAGCACCCACTTTTGGTCTTGCCACTTAAGAGTCAATGCCAAGAAATGATAGAAGGATCAATGAGTAAATAGTGGAGCTTTAAAAAAAATGTAGGATTAAACTAATGGCTTTAAGAAAATGGCAGATACCTTCAAAGTCTAACAGCCTAAGATAGTGAATAAGTAAATCTACTAGAAATAAATATTGCAGATGTCTAGAAAATATTGAAGTGGGTAGTTGAAACTTTCAATGAAACGATTGAAGATTTGAAAGAAAACATTACAAAAAAACATGAATATAATTCAAGAAAATATTAAAACACTAAATAATCGAGTAACTAACATGAAAAGTGTTCAATAATGTAAAAAAGAGAATGAGTTAATCCAGTTTAATAGCAACAGTCATAACTATTTATATAACCACAAATTCAATAACTAAAGATTAATAGCTCAAATGCTAAACATTCTAAAACGAGAATTCAGGATGCTATACAGAGATACAACTAGCATGATCCTAAGATTTAGTTTTTAAATATAGGGAATAATTAGTACCTCTACGACAGCATTAGCAAGCAGCTTATTTTGGTAGATGAACAAGCTGAAGATTGATGCTCAATTATATAGCGTACTTATTTACTTTAATTATACTTGATCACTTTAATACTTATAATACTTCGTTGTAAAGATAACGATGGGGTTTAAGAGTTTAATTCCAAAACAAATATTTCGAATAATTATAAGTCATTTATGAAATTATATAAAAATAATTTGTCTTATTTTATAATTTTTCTTAAACTAATCCTACTATATATATTATTGGAATTTTATAGTTAATTTTTATATGACACTAGAATTTTAGAGAATCCAGCTTATAATATAAATAATATTTAGAATCATGTAAATAAATATAGGCAATAATTTCAATTTTAAAAAGACAGCTCTGTAATTTAATGTAAATAAATAAAATAATTCATTATATGTAAATATTTTATTGATTTTTTAATATGATAACTAAATTAAGAGAGAAGAGCAGGATAAAAAATGCTTTGCTTTATTAAAAGTTAAATGCATAAATCCAGCTTCTATATAAAGAAGAAATAATTATTATTATGTATTAATAAGAAACTTAGATGGAATAAGAATAAATTAATTTTATTAAATTAATAATAAAAATGAAATTAAATTTTATGAAAAAACAACTTACTGATTATCTCTAGCTTTCTTATGGATCATATTTATACTTGCTTTAAATTAAAAATAAAAAAATTAGTAGTAATTTATTAAATTAAATGTTTTTTATTTTATAAAAGACTTTAAGTTGCTTTATAAAATATTTAGATGAGTTATTAATTGAGATTATAAAAGAAACAGACTAAAGGCAATTTTTATTTGAGCAAAAACATTCAGAAATAATTTTATAAACTCTAATAAAAATAGCCAGGTGAAATTAAATATATTGGAGAGTGGAAAGAGAAGGTAACTGTAACTGGATATGATTTTTGCATATTTGTTTTAGAATACTTATTAGTTCATCTGATTTCAATTTAATTTATCGATTCCTTGTTATTTTTCATAATTTATCTAATATATAATTAATAACAACAATAGAAATAAATTTTCTTTAAATAAATGCTTAAATTAATTCAATATCAATTGAATTAATATGCTAAGGTTAAAATTATAATTTTAATAAAGTAAGCATTTAATCCATTTAAAAAATTGATATATTTCAACATTGATAAGCGGAAATAGGTTATAAGCTTCGTAATTTAACTAAAAGGAAAGTTTTAAAGTTAATATTACATCAATACATTATTTATTTATAAATCAAATCTAATAATGAAACCAGGAAATAAAATAAATTAATGAAAATAAACAATCACAAGTTCTATACTTAAATAAAAAATAATAAAAATAAAATAGAGTAATAAAAAAGCAAAAGATGCGCAAAGATTAAGAGAAGGCGAGGATATCTATTAAAAATCTAAGGCTAATGATTAAACATTGCTTTTATTATAAATAAATGTAGTAATTTTTAAGAATCAAAATTGATTAAAGTCAAAAATTATTTTTAAAGAAAGACTGTTTTTAATAAATATGTGCTAAAAACAATATAATTCTTATTGCTTAATTCATTCATAGCACACTGAAGTATTTTTAAATTAATACAAATCCGAACAAATTTCTAAGTTGTCAGTTTATATTTATTAACTACATCCAGCTTATTAATCAAATTTAACTATTATTTTGTATTTTAGTTGTAAGTTTTTCATCAAATATATCAAATCATTTTTTATCACAATTTTGTAAGAAATGATAAATTAGAATGAGCATTTATAATATTTCCACCATATATCTAGGTACTAAATTTAATCAAATAATAATGATATAATTAATCTAAACTTAACATCTTTTAATTGTCTTGGTTTATATTTTATTGTAATCGACCTTCACCTTGAAAATTTATCTTACTCTAATATATTTGTATTTAATGAATTTACCTTTTAGTTATTTACATTAATTATTTAATATATGATAATTCTAATTCTGCTTTAAAAATGCTTGAATAATGAATTTAACTCTTTATGTTAACAATCTTAATTGATTTATATTTTTATTAAATTGAATAGGCTTTCCATCTATATAAGAGTATCTACTAAGTTACCTATTAACTTATTTAATAATACCAATCGCATTACACGAAAGGAAAGATCAACTAGTATGGGCGCATAGCTTTCACATTATCAACAGAAAAGCTCTATTGCAATAAATTTAATTTTGTGCTACAATTAAATCGAAGTTTTGTACTTCATTCTTGATCTTATTGTTAAATTAGATATCCTAACACTATATTTTAAGATAATAAGTTGCGGTTCAATAATAAATATTATGCACATACCAGAGAAAAAAATTTGCTCAATTTCCCTCACATTTAAACTTTTTTTTCTTTCTTAACTTACAGTTATAAGTTACTATTCACTATTGAATTTCTAATATATACTTACACAAAAATCTTTCACGAGTAAAATAAAACTGTTTAGAAAGTGATAATTTGTGATTATTTTAATTTACATTTAGAAACAGAAACAAATTTTGGTGAGAGGAATGAATGTCAATTAAACAATACTTAGTCTAATATCTAGCTAAAGAATATATTATTTAAAATCTACTAGATATAGAAAAGACATTATAGTAGAACTTAAAAATATATTTAATATAAAATCTGGTGGAATCAATTAAATTGTTAATTATAAATATTTTTTAAATTATAAATTAAAAATATAGGAAAATGTATTAATAAGCAAAATATTGTTATCAATATACATCTTATTTATTATAAGTTTAGTAAGGAAAAAATGATGGGTACCCCCTCCAAAACTGTAACTTCTTAAACTCACCCTTCTTAAACAAGAACTTTTTACACAAATCTGGAACAAATTTTGAAAATTAAAAAATTAGCCGCAAAAAATACATTTACAGAATTCAATGACCACTATCCCATATAATTAAAAAACAATTAAAAAATATAATTCCAAAAATTATTAAGGGTAAGTGAAATTAAATGAATTTAAAAATGGCCAAGAAAATGGAATTTTAGTATTATTTAAATACATAGAATTTTGCTTAACCTCATTATTTTTGAATTTAATTATTTTATTGTTATCCAAGATAGGCATATTAAATGGGCCAGTGGTCATTGAATTCTATAAATGTTTTTTTCATAGATAAATTTTTTAATTTTCAAAATTTGTTACAGAATTGTATATAAAGTTCCAGTTTTGGAGGGGGTACCCAATAAATAAATATCTCATAAGATACTGATTATAAATAGCAATAAAGACAAAGAATATTTAAAAGTCAAATATGAGAAATATGTTACATTAATTTATACTTGTATTCAATTTAAGTTATATTTTTATAATGTTTTTCAGTAAACAACTGATATTAATTTTAATTGGGAAATCATGAATTTTTTATTCGATTAAATAATTAACATTAACAAGACTAACATAAATAAAAGATTTTATTTAATTTGATTTATTATTAATTATGTAAGAATTATATTAATTTATTTATCGGTATATTTAAATATATATCTGGTCAATCTTATAATAATGATATAATATCAGAATCAAACTATCTATCTTTATAGTATAATTGAATTCTTTGTAACTAAAAACCTTATTTAAGAGATAATAATTTTATAGGGTAAACATTAATGATTTATAAATTAATTCTCAAATTTTAGACATTTAATAATAGATATTTTATATTATCTTTCATCTAAGCATTTTTAAATCCTATTTAAAACTGCTACAAATTAAAGAAACATGATCAATGTGAAGATTAATAATAATGATTTTTAATACCTTCGTATATTTAATATGTCAAATATAATAATCGTTTCAACTAGATTATTCGAAAAATAAGTTAAATTTTGATTGAAAAAGCATTTGACTGTTATATTTATTTAACATCTCTTTATGGCATATCAATTTAATACGCAAAATAAATATGGCTAAAGTTGAAAGTTAATTAATATTTATTTAATTTTTAATTCTAAAAAAATGTAATCTTTTATTTTTCATTAAAAGGGATATTGTTGATTAGCCCTAAAATAATATATTAGAGGGAGATTTGTTTTAGCAATTAAATAATGAAGACTAGTAAACATAATTATCTCACAATTAAAATAGAATTTATTTAAAATTTATCTAACAAATGTATGAATGTCAATTAGAAAATAATTATCTGTCATGGTTAAGTTGTGTAATTTGAGCATAAAGAATATTTAGGAAACAATTTTAATTTTAAATTATTATATTATACTTTATAGTTAATAAAATTTATTAATTGGATTTTCAATTTAAAATAGAGGATTTTTTATAAAACTAAAGGAATAATCAAACCTCTAAATATCTATAAGCCTGATTCTATGAAAATATTCAAAAACATCTATGATATAAAATTTAAAGATTTTATTTAAATTAAATTCATGTTTAATGTAAATGAGTTGAAGAATGAATATTTTTGTTTGCCCGAATGCATACTTGATTATAGCAAACAAATAATATTTTTTTTAAATATAAAGAACTTATAATTCCAATAAAAGCATAAATTTTTACAAATAATTTAGTCATTGATATTTAACTTTTAATAGCTTTATTTTAAATAAAGTCCCGGTCTTTATATAAGTGTTTTTTTTAAATTAATTAACTAATAAGCTTATAATAAGTTATTTTTCTACAATCTTAACCTAATTAATGTATCATTTTAGTTTTTTTATTAATCAATTTAATATTAATTAAGAAAAAATAAAATCATTTAAACTTTATACAAAAGGAGTGATTTCTTAAATTTTAATCATCCAAATACAAATATATAAATAATATATTTAATAATCACAATAATAAATATAAGATTCATTTTATCCATTAATAGAAGTGTTATAATAGTCATAGCATTTTATAGAAAACTTTTCAACTAAAAGCAATTAGTTTCCTATACATAGATAAATTAAACCCTATATGTATTAATTTTATTATAATTAAACATAATAATAAATTTAGAACTAATAATTTTTTTTTAATGTGTTGAGGTATGTTAATAAACTAGTAGATTTTTTTATGTTATTAGAAATAATAATATTCAATTTTAAATGCTGTAATTTGTAAAATTTACAAAATGTTTCTTCAATTAAAATAAGAGTATAAAGTATAATTATTATTTTTAGATAAGAGCAAGTTAAATTACTCGATAATAATTAAGATAAATTGTCGAGTATTTTATACAATAATTTGACATATTTCTTTTCTTACTAAAAAAATAAGAAACATAATGAAAGTTTGATTTTAAAGCAATTTAATTGAATTCAAATTATTTTAAAAGATAAAATGAAATTATATTTTTTTTCTAAAAATTTTTGAAAGTTATTCCTTATTCCTTAAAAAAAAAACATCTCAAAAGTGATTTAATAAATCTTTTTTATTGTTTAATAAATTGATTTCTAATTACTTAGATGTGAAAGCGGATTGATCAGCAAAAGAACAATTTAAGTATATAATTGTAGTATTAAGAAAAAACTTATGTTTTTAACTAATTGGAAGATTTTTTATTATATCCTTTATACCAACAAAGCTGATGTATAAAAATATCATTTTTCCTAGTCATATTTGTTTTAAAATAAGAAATAGGGGGAAAATTGAAAAATTCCTTAATAAAGAATATTTATCAGTCTACTTTATGATTTATTATTTTTAAATTTTACATAGTAATTATTAATGGTACTTTTTGTTGAGAAACTTTATATTAGGGATATCAAATTAATTCTTATTAAACTCTGAATTACTTAATTTAATTCAATATTATGTGATTCTTTTTTAGATAATTAGTTAGATTACGTAATATTCAATAATAAAGTTCCCAACAACATTATTCATTTTTGTTATATAATTATAATTTTGTATTATTTTTTTGGGGATAAATTCCTGTATGTAAATGTGAAGAGTATATAAAATGGAAATAGAGATATAAGCATTAATAAAAAATAATTATTTAGTATATAGCAGATGTAAACATTTATTTTTTAAATAAATAAATTTATCTAAATTTAAAACTACAATTCATTTTTTAATATAATAAAAATTTAATATTTTAATGAACTTATTAATAATAAATAAAGTTTCAAAATTGATCTGGCAAATTATAAAAAATATTATTTATTTTAAATTATGAAATAAAGTTTTATGTAAGAGAAGTAAAATAATAATCAAGATTTAATTGGAGATTTTAATTATAAAAAACATTATAAACTTAGGGTAATATGAAGTAATGTGTTTTGAGTAATAAATATAGGGTGATTAAATTTAAATAAATAGTTTTATTATTCGAAGAACTTTAATTCCTAGCTTTTACTATATAAATTGGCTTCAAATATGAGTAAGGAAAGTTTATTGATTGAAATTCCACTAATTAAATTAATTTAATTTTGATTTATTTTACAATACAGATGCAACTCAATTCGCACTAAAATTCTAGTATATTTATGTTAAAATAGATAAAATTTATATTTATTTTTACCCTATTGATAAATGGTAAAAGGTTGCAAAAATAAAATTGAATCTTTTATAATTAAAAAAAAAGCTTAATTAATGATAGTTGTTTATTTTAATTTGAATTAGTTTACAATTAAACATTAACAATTAATATTGAAAATATATACTCTCAATCTAACTGAAACTAATCAACCATGCCTTTATCAATAAACGATATTGAATCTGAACATTCTGCCTCACAAGTCTAAAAGGCAACATCCCTTAGACAGTAATCTAATTCAGGATTATAAGAAGTTCATGATCAATACTAATTGCTTCCTGTTTAGTGACAACAATGGACCAGTTATACCAGTGGGAAGCCCTCCAGGCGTGGAAGTGGGGGGAAATCATATAGAGACATAGAGCATGAAAGGAATTTTAAAGCCCTGTGATAAGGTGACCAGTGACTCTTTCTCTTTTGAGCAGCTGAAAGATTATTGTTATCGTATTTCAAATAATCCATTGTGCATTGGGAACTGGAAGAGCAAAATTTAGCAACTCTATTAGCGGTGAGACTGTTGGTATAAACGCAGGGACTGAATGAGCAGTAGTGATAGAAAGTATAATATTCGCTGCCTCCTTTTCATTTATAAACTTCTACTCTCTTGCCATCTGAGCTTGCTTCTATTGGTGTGAAGAAGTTGTATAAGTGCACTGATGTGCCAGTGGATGGTAACCCCTTTGGTTGAGAAGCCAATGAGTGCAGCGAGCACGGTATACTACTTTAAAATTCCCCTGCTCTCCCATTAGAAAGAGCACTCCAATTTTAATGAAACCCTGTAGACAGTTAAAAAATCAGCATTGGCGCCCCTCATAGCAAGATAGAAAAAAGCTCACATGCGAGAGAGAATTGCAAGTTTAAGATAATTTAATCAACATCATCGTTATGATTACTAAAGTAATATGCATCAAAGAGCTCGGTCAATACCAGAGGGTGGTCCGCAAAATAAAGATCTACTTATCCCGCTTTCAGCATAGATGTCTAAGTCTGAGATCCCATCTCCATAAATAAAACAAGGAGAATCGAGTGGTGCCCATGGCCGCCCCCAGTCAAAGATTTTCCCGTGACTTCCTCTGCAATACTGGTTTGACAAAAATGTCGAGGAGACCTGTCTCCGGCTGATGAGTAAGCAACGGGGAGAGGAGAGACTCGTGAATGGGTGTATTGCAGAGGGAAAGCCAGAGAAGCGCGAAAGAAGAGAAGATAACGATGGCAACTACAGAAGAGGAGATGACTGCGGAGGGTGCAGAGGTCGCCTCAGAGGATAACACGAAGATGGCTGATGCCTTGGAGGTAAACCACAAAGAGATAGATCAGAGAGCCACAATACAGTGGAGAGACCAGCAATGGATGAATCGCAGGAGGCAGAGAAGGAGTTCGGAAAGATTTTGATGACAAAGAAGCAAAGGAGATTGTAGACGTGCTGGGTGAAAAGTATTGAGAGAACAAATTGAAGACTAATAGCAATAATCAGCAATTGAATCTACGAAGTAACAATAATGAATGTGAATAAAAGTAAATTAAGTATCAATAATTAGATTGTTATTTAAATTTTCTCGACAATTAAGACACTTAAATGATTAAACTGTTTTTGCATTTGATTTTCTTTTTCACTAATTTTTACATTATTTTACTAAAAATGGAATCTACAATCAGATATTATTACAATATAAACATTTTTTTCATTACTTTAACCATTAAGCTTGGTGAGATACAGCATGCAGTACTTACTTCATTTTTTGTATAAATGGAGCGCCTTTAATGTTGAGTTAGCACGTTGATTTATAATGCAAAGATAAGCCTATAATTTTCATAATTTCCTATTTATTTGTAATTGTCCTTGACTTTGTCATCTTCTTCATCGTTTTCGTATTTACTAAAATCACCTTACATTCGCTTATAAAATATTTTTTTTAAATAAATTAAATGATTAATTAGATCCCTAGAATTTAATAAAAATAGAAATTGTATTTAAAATTTGTTTTTTTTAAATGATTCCTTATCATTTAACAATCATAATCTGGCATAATTATAATTTTTTTCCTAATAATTTCAAAATGAATTTTTATAAAAATAATTAATAAATGTATTTAATAGTCATTGTGGTCTTTAATACCTTGAAAAAATAAAAATTTTTAATTTGTTTAACTTAGAATCAAACTTAAATTTTTGTTGTTATTTTATTGTATATCAAATTTAAGGAGTGATTACAAACTTTTATCTTCCGTAAATTCATTAAATTATAAATAAAAATGTTGAAAATTATAATAATACAAATATAGTTTAATTTATTAAAACTATTATACTCTAAATTAATTTATATGTACTTATTTGTTTTTAGAACACAAAATGCCTAACTCTTAATTTTTAAAGGCATGAAAACATGAATCATTAATTGATTCTGCAATAAAGCTAATTGCTATTAAATTAATCTCAGTGATAGTGTAATTATTAATTTAGTTTAGAACTGCTAAAAGACGTATATTAGAATTCATATTTAAAATATGGAGTTCTTGTATTCTTTAATTAAAATACACAATCAAAATGTAAGAAATTTTAGATTTAAATATTAAGAATAAAAATGCTCTTTTAAATACCCTGATTTTATTTTCAATTAATTAAACATCTTAAGAAATTAGTATAGTTACTTGCTAAAGATGAAAATCATTAAATTAAAAGTGCAATGTGTAAAAGGACTTGAGTCAAAATTTTAATAGTTTAGAATCTAAAATAAATACCGACCAAAAAGAATATTTTTGGTTCATCATATTTAATTAAAAATATTAAGGGAATATAAATAAAATAATCTTATTTTAATTATTTTTAAATCTTGATAATTATCTAAAATGAATGAGTTAATATTGCTTTTATATATATAGTAAGTTAATTTAATAAATTTAAAGCATTAAATCTAAAGTTTATAATCTAGTAAGAAAATTTGATGAAAAAATTTGATGAAACATTAATTAGTTTTTTGATTATTTTAAGTATTAAACAAATAACATATTCTTACGAATAAAAGAAAGTATGTAATGTAAAAGTATTATAAGCTCTAAAAATAAGCAAAATTTAATAATAAATCAATACCAAAAATCAAAGAAAATATATTAAAATTTATTTTTAATCAAATTTTTCTATAAAAATCATGAAATTATATTTTATTTGTAAATATAAAATTTAATTAGAGGACTTTAAATTATTTTTTATTCATGCATTCATATTTAAGATAATAGCTTCCAGATTTTCAATGAATTATTTAAAAACAACAATTAAAGTAATTTAGTCTAATTTATGTAAGAAAATTTTTGATTCATTGTTTTTCCTTAATTGATGAAAGAAATATAATAATGTAATTTAGATTTGTTGGACTAGTAAAATTTAAATGTATTGATTATAAATAATTGATTCAGTAAATGCATGTATTTTCAATTATTTCAACGGTCTTAGTCGAATAATTTTTCTAAAATAAAAAAATAATTTTAAATTGAAACTCGGATAATTTGACATGAAGTTTATGTCATAAAATATAATAAATTACATGAAATATAATAAAATATTAAATAATTTAAAGAATTTTAAGATTAGCTCATATAAGAAAAGTTCATTAGAAATTTTTAAGTAAATTATTCAAGAAAAAGCAAATTTGCTAAGATTACATATAATGATTTTAGATAAATTAGTTTTTTGTTTTAAATACGCAATTAAATATTGACGTTGCTAGGAAATAAAATTTAGACTTAAACAATGAATGATTAAAAACATTTGACTATAGGTTACGAGTCTAATTGAGGTGCTTTACTTGGATCTGGATGTGAAAGAGAGATTCAAAAATAATTATAGAGTTAGTGATTCCAAGATTTCGATAGAATACATGTAAATTTGACTTACCAAAATCTGTTTTAAATTTAAAATGGTTTTCCTGACATTTGCTGCACTATCATATCGAAATAAATTATCTTACAAAGAACAGCAAGACATTTATAATTTTACATACCGCCTAGAAAATCAAGTAATTCAAGAAAAACAATTGATAAATTGTATAAAAGATACGATATATTATTTCGCTTTAAAATGAACTAAGATAGATTTCCAATTTAAAATAAATGGTAGATGAAGTATTAAAATTCTCCAATAATTTCCATTTATTGAATGTATGATAGCCCTAATCTTAGAAACAGGGGCATGAATCTGGTAGATTATAATTAAAAAAATTTGAAAATAGAAATTGCAGCAGAATGTTTTTCGAACCCATTTCTATATATTTATGTAATTTAAGATTTGAGAAATAGAGTATTTTGGATATTATTTAAGAATGTAGTTAATTGTAAATTACTCTCCGATTTTCTTCAAAATAACATAAAATTAAAATATAGATTATTTTAGTATTAAGAAAAATTTTAGAGAAAATAAAATTCTCTTCATTTGGTATGATTTTGCTTTATTTCAAATATTTATATTAATATAAAATAAAACATTAATTACTAATAATAATAATAAATAATCAGGCAATTTCATTAAATTTATTGCAATTTTATACAAATAATAGATTTATATTTTATTTTAATAAAGTTTTTGTAAGTTTAATTGATTATAATATTCTCAATTTCTTAATCTTTATAATTATAGGATTATCATTTTGATTTAAGATAGTATTCTTTTTTTTAATTAATTATGAATAACAAACTTAAAAGTCTGGAAGTTTAAACAAAAAATCTTCAAGCTTCATTAATTTACTAGATTACTATTGTAATGAAAGAAAAAATTAAAAAGTCTTCTATTTTTTTGTATTAAATACTTTATAATTAATTAAATGATATTAAATATGAAAAAATTTATAACAAAACTAATTATAGTGGTTATTTACCTGCATGAAATTATAATGACAATCATATTAAAAAATCAAACAAATAATGTAATTTAAAGAAAAAGTATTTAATCTTGTTAATTAATACTTATGATAAAGTAAATTAAAATAATTACAGTTTGAATACACAAATTCAAACTGATAATTAGGAATTTTTAAAGCCTATTTTGTTTAATATTTATATCTATCTTACACATCAACCTCGGTATGTATCATTGCCTTTTATATTAGTTTTTGCTATTTCCTGGAATCATTTTTGATTCTCAGCTATTTCACTTTTATAATTCAAAAAAATTTATGTTAAAATTCAATGTACAAATAATTTATTTATGTACAGCAACTTTATTTATAGCTCAAAAGGTGTAGATTGTATAGATATAGATTTAGTTATTTAAATTCTTATAAATATATATTAAACTAATACTTAATAGCTTGATTCATTAAAAATATAAATTAATCTATAAATTCTTAATTTGTTTAGATTTACCCAAAATTTACATGTGGAAATTAACTTAGCTTTTTATTGGAATGATAATTAATTATATTAAAGTAAAGATTCATAATTTTAAATAAGTTTTTACTATGTTGTTTATATTCATATTTTAATAAATTTATTTTTTAATTAAATAACAGAGGCAAGTTAACAGATGGATGGCAGATGTCCAAAATGAAAGTAGCCAAGTTTAAAAGCCAGACTCTCAGCAAATATTTTCGAATGATGACTAAAACTTTCTGCCTCTACTCTTTGTAGCATTTGCAGAATTATATTTTGTATCGTAAATAAAATTTAATTTAATTGAATTCTTAAATCAATCACAATATATTAAGCAGGATTAATTTATCGGCAGCCATGTGAACTTTAATCATGAAGTGTATTAACTAAATTTGAGCATTTGTAATTTATTTTATATTTATTTTAGTTTCGTCAATAAATATAAGAGTATTTCAAGATTTTAGCTTATATCGACTTGCTCATAAGATGATGAGTTTAAATATTTAGTTATAAATTAATCCTAAATTATTCTATTGTCTAATAGTTTATATTAAAAATATTAAAAATTTAAAGCATTGGAGATTAACTTATTGCAATTGACTATGGAAAGTATTTTATTAAAGGAATTGGTAATATAATATATCCCCATGATTCAAAAATTAAAAAAAATAAGATGATTGTATTAATCTTAATATAAAAAAAATATATATTAGATTTAGACTAATTAGTCATGAATAAAGTCATATTTATTAAAATTGTGGTTTATTCATAATATTAATTTGGAAAAGTTTGTAGGTTTGTTTTGAGTGTTATACTCTCTACAAAATTAAAAATTAAATTAATGCATATTTATATGTTTATGCTTATTTAATAATATATGAGTAAATTATTTTTAAAGACTAATTTAATATTAAGACTAGACTATAGTCATATTTTAGGGCTAGCATATGCTTATATATAAACAAATCCATTTTATTATGTGCGCGGTTAATTATCCGCTCTAATTTCATATGTAACTTTTGGGATTTAATTATATTTATCTATATATGATTTATTAAGCGCGGATATCTACCTTAATAATACTAAGATTGAATCATAAATTTTAGTTAGTCATATTGTTTGAGTTATTCTTTTTATCTATTAGGGGTAGCATTTTTAAATGATGACTACATATGTTAGTCATGCTAGTCATGTGACCATATGACTATTATGACAAGTGGGTACCTTCAAGAGAGTCTAGTCTGACTAAAGTCTACTTGATCTAGGAGGTCTTAAATTTCTGCTAGAGATAGCCATGACTATGAGTCCTGAGTCATAAAGAACGCTTGAATGATCTTTTTTATATACTAGTCTTCGTTTGGACTATAGTGAATGATCTCACAAATCACGACTAGCTTATCTTGAAACTAGATATTGACGTAATATTTCCTGTTGATATAGGAGTGCACTATAATAGAAGACACGCTGTAAGCATCGATCATAGAATTCCCCAAAGCAAACTCTCCGCTGATAGGAGTGTAAAGTTTCGAGGAGGTATAGGACTTCAACTTTAGGTTAGTCATAACACTAGCGTGCTAAAAGTTCACAATCCTTAAATCCTCAGAGTCTGGGGCCACGACAACGTTCACAAGATTCAATCTCCTGTTGACATATCCAAGACTTTGAATGTCCTGAAAACCCTATAATAACTGTTGTAAGAATGACTAGGTCAACACAGGATCAATTTATATTCTCTGGTAGTCACCAAAGTTGTGCGGATAGAACGGATAGACTAGTCGAATATGACCAGGGCCTATGACCAGGTACTTGAGGCCGATCACATTCTTCAACATCTTTTGAACTGCGACCTAGGAAATAGAATACTCATTGCTGAGCTTGATCTGTTGTCCTGCTTGTGAAGGAATTATATCTCGGTACAGAGGCTGAAGGATTTTCCTTTATAGCAAAGAGTAGCATAGTGATGCATCCCCATATCAGCGACTGGGCTTCGCTTATCAACAAGTTATCGTATTGAGGCGTAGAGAGGAATCATAAAGTGTCGATTGATCTCAAAGTGTTTAAAGTAGTCGAAATTGAGTTGACCAACATCCCTATCATCCACACGATTTAAATTTTAGGATTATGATTATTGTATAATATTACTACTGGTAGGATTAAGCTCATCGTCAGGTATGACTAAAGTCACAGATGACTAAGCTTGAGAAGGTAGTCCTACTTAGTCATTGTCATTATCGCTCTCAGATGAGAGGCTAGAAAGAGAAGCCTTTCTCGATTAAGTAGCCGAGCAGTTTTATTTTGCTTTTTGTCCTCATAGGCTTATTAATTAGTAAGTGAATTTCAATATTTGGCATTCCTGTTTAAGTTGCTTTTGTTTGCAAACAATCTCTGACATTTATTACAGTAGTGCTTAGTCTCACTATTCTTTTCAACCATTTTATCACTTTTATGATTATCCATTATAGTTCTTTGACTTAGTTTTCTTATTAAACTACCTGTTTATTATATTTAGGAACTAACATTGACCTTAGAATCTGATTGTAATGAGATGTTTTATGATCGTTGCGAGTGTAACCTCTTCAGCTACTTTGATTTATATGCAAACATTTTAAATCTACTTGTTAAGTATCTAAGCAAATAATTAATTAAATAATAAATATGACCTCAAATTAAATTAAAATAGCCTAGTTTAGTATTTATTTAATCAAATCATAATATATATTAATCATCATAAATCATTAGTCAGTCTATATTTTTTAGAAATCATATTAATCTTGAACAAGCCTTCTTCCTTCAAAACAAACCCCTGAACCTAATTTAACTTAAAGTATGTAGAATGAGTTTAACAACATTAATTTTCTAATAAATAATAATTATTACTTTCTATTATTAACATTCAAATCATAAGAAATAAGTTGTATTACTCCTCTATTTAAATTAAACTTAAGGACTAGTCAATAATTAAATTTATAGAATGGAGGACTATATTCTTGAAAAGAGACTCGTGAAAAGTGAAGAACTTCTCTAAAGATTTAGATCGAAGAATGATAGATATCGCTACATGACTTAACATCGTCAGATATTTTGCCTAGTAATTTATTCATTTTATAGTCAACTTGTTTTTCCCAAATTACCAGTCAACAGGAATTGCGTTCTTAAGATCATTACCAAATGGGAAAAAAAGCACTGAAGCAAGAATAGATTCACAGCATGCATGTTCCGTTTTACCAAGAGCTCTCAATAAAAATTTGTACCAAAATGCAACATCAGATGACCTAGTCTCCTAGTTTCTACCTTCCTATGATCAAAATTCGGGGCAACTACATGAGAGAGGCTTTTACTTCTCAATCCTT
>ARYC01000072.1:0-16501 GCA_000711775.1 Oxytricha trifallax
AAACTTTGTAAGAGCCGTGATAGTCCCAACCCTTCTTTTTGCATTCTCGAGATCGGCTCCCTCAAATTAAGTTAAATTCTGTCCTTTTTAATTTCCTTATTTATCGATATACTTAAAACTTTTTATCAACTTACAAATTCTATGAGTACATAAACCCCAATACGTATGTACACATAGAATTTGTAAGTTGATAAAAAGTTTTAAGTATATCGATAAATAAGGAAATTTAAAAGGACAGAATTTAACTTAATTTGAGGGAGCCGATCTCGAGAATGCAAAAAGAAGGGCTGGCACTATCACGGCTCTTACAAAGTATGAATATGATTAGATTAATATGATTAGATTGGTGTGATTTTTAATTTTAAGTTCAGAGCAGTTTGAAATCCAGTAGGTTGTCGAGGCCGTTCTCGAGATTTTTCAACATTGGTATACTATTATACCGGTCTGACCCCTATAATCCAGTGCTTTGGCTTAAGCCAAAAAGCATTTTTTAGGGTCAAAACTGAAGACCCAAATTTTCGATTTCGGGTGCCATTAACTTCTAGATATTCTCGTCTTCACATTTCTACTGGCCATTATTCAGTTATGGACGGGGAAAGGTTTGAATTTCGAAAGTTGCCGCGGATTTCGACATTTTTCAAAAAGCCAATTTTGGGTTTTGCCCATCTTGAAAATTCCTAAAATATATCACAGCTCTTCAACCACCCACCTCCAGGCAACTCTAAGCTACTCGTTTAATGAGTTATAGTGAATAATCATTATTTGTCTTGGTTTGGCAGTGAGCCAGCCATAAATCCGGAGGATATAAGCAAAAGAGTGTTTTTTCATATAGTTAAGGATCAATAATCCAGTTGAAATTTTAATAATCCAGTGGTTTAATAGTAAAATCCAGTCGAATTAATCATTAAAATTAAGCATAAATCAGATGAATCCAGCCACTGGATTTTAGAAAACCTCTGAAATCGATCTTCAATAACTTTTGAATGCGAGTGCTGGTAAGCTTAAATCTTCGATATTATCTTCTATTTAGAAGGTATAAATAATTTGCAAGTGCCGCAGGAGGCACCCGATTAGTCAAACTCAGATTGGATTTTTGAAAATCATTAAGCCAATGGAAATTTTGAAGAAAATTTAAGCCAAGGGCATTAAGTGTGAGTATTAAAATGCGTAAGACAGCGCTAAAATCAACCGCGCTAAAGAATTTCTGCAATAAAATAACTATAACTTGAAAATGCTGCTGTAGCAGGAGGATTTTGCAGGTTATAATAAAACTTTTGATTATAAATAGTATGCGAGAAAGTATATAAATAACAAAAAGCCAAAGAAAATCAAGCACAGCCAGAAGAGTAAATCCGTGGTATCATAGCCTCTAAATGTTACTGCTGCTATCGAAGAGATTAAGGAGAGTGAATAAGCTACGAATCTCAGCTTTGCAAGTGATTAAAATCAAAATAAAGAACCCTTACCTCAACTCTTTATTAACTATGGCTCGATCATTGGCCATGAGAATCTCATAAAGCACTTCGAAAGTTTCAAGAATTCTTAATATTATTAAAGGTCTTGCATTCTGCAAGAAATAGTTACTCGAAACACCCAGTCACTTTTCTCCTTCCTTAGCAATTTTGAGAACGTTAGTGACCATAAACTAAGCGAGAACTTGTTCTCATTGCTCGTGGATTTAATTTAGAGCAATAATAATTTAGATGAAGACTCAAAGCCACGTATCTTTTTAGCTGCTCTTGGCTATTATATGGGAGAAAGAGTATAAATCGAAGATGAATTAATTCAAGAATCAATCTTATTATTAATACGCTCACCTAATACGAGACAAGCTCTAGGTTTAGCAAACTTTGTATTCTTTAATTCAGTTGCAGCATTCACTAAACAGCTTGCACCAGTGCAGAAATTGGATTCTACTCTCCCCTATATTATACCATTAATGGGTTAAACTTGGTAATTATTCGCAGTCGACTCTCAAGTTTAAAAGCTAATACCTACTTCATTCTTTATCTTGAATGTGCCTTTCATGACTCTACTCAAGCAAGACTGTGGCTTGCACTTAATAAGAGACATACCTGTAGAATACACAGAGTACTTCGTAAGAATTTGTGCTCTCTCTTGCTCTCCTACAGTTGAAGCACTCAAAGATTATATATCAATTACTAGGGCTACTTTCTTATAGAAGTAAGAGGTTATTGATTCAAACACTATGGTTTACTTTATGAAAGGCCTTGCATAAAGGCTGCAGAGCAGAGACGAGCAGTTGGTAGGCAAAGTAGAGCAGTTCAAGAAGCTTCAGCAGCAAATTATAGAAGCTTAAATTGAAAAGAATGTGAGTGTGAGCAACAGCATTATTGAAAATTGCCTTAATGGCGACTGCTCTGAAATTCAAAGAATTTTACACTTACCCAAAAATATGGAAGCTTTCTCTGATAAAACAATTGTAGACTTACTTCGATTCTTTGAGAACGCTAATATCTCGCACATGTTAGCTCGTGCTTTCAATTCATAGCTAAGGAATGAAAGGTTAAGTGTAAGTAATGACTTAGAAAAGCTGCAGCAAAATCTTGGCTTTAAGTTATATAGTTCTAAAATTTTGTGCATTAACTATATTTGCGAAAACTTGCACGCAAACCATTTAATACATTTTGGTATTGGTAATTGCAAGACCTTGATCTGCGTTGCGTTAGCCATTCTTATAGCTCTTAAAACGAAGCTATCCGTAATCATAGTTGGCAAGAATGAGCACTTAGTGCAGAGAGATTATCAAAAATTTCAAAAAGTTATTAGTGCAATGGAACTTGATTCAAACCATAATTTCTTTGCAAAAAGTACAGGCATTTATTTTTCACTCAACCACAACTCAAGAAATGAATGAAGGCTGCTAAATTCATGAGTGTGTGGCACGATAGCATCGTGCTTATTGATGAATACGACTGGATTCTCTTCGATGGCTCCGCTGACAACATTATAAATCAACTAAATTTTTACAAGCAAGCAAGAAGTATTATTGGATTTTTCAGGAAGCCATCTTTCTCAAGGTGAAGAAAATTGTCTTAGTTTAGCTTTGCATAGCACACCTGTAGTATTCCCTACCCTTGATAAACTGCAAGGAGATAAGAAAACTTAGTTAGCAGACTTGCTGATAAGTTCAAACCAAGGAGATTACTTACAGAGAATCAAGGAAATCATAAAGGATTAAGTAGCTGTTTCACCAGTTTTAATAGTGGCTTCAACAAATTACAGTGCTATTGAAATAGGTTTAAAGAAATCCGATTTTGATTTCATTAGTTTCAACCACTCCTAAGCGACTGCAATTGAATCTGTGCTTGAAGGCAGGTATTTAATGAGAAATGCAAGCAAAAACTACGGTGTTTACTTGCTCAACGAGCCACAGGGGAGAGGAACAGATATCCAAACTAATGATGAAATCGATTAAAATGGTGGTTCATATTTATCATTGCTGATGTTTTCTCACAAAGATCTGAAGAATAAATCATTGGTAGAATTTGGAGACTTAACACTAAAGGCAGGTGGCAGCGAGTATTATATAAGCAAGCTTCTAAAGATAGTGCAGAGCAGCTGCTTATAGTTGAAAAGAAAGAAATAGAGCTTATACTTGCTAGCAAGCACAATTAAGTATAATCAATTTTATAAAATCGATTAGAAGCAATGGAAAATTTTATTGAATAAAACCAGGTGCCTTAAGAATAAATTTCTGCAGAGCTTTCAAACGAATAGGAGCAAGATAATATTGTAAGAGAAATCGTTCAACATATTGTATCTCTCACTGAAAAAGCTTACAGCGAAGCAAGCAACCCAGCAGCAGTAGTGAAGCAAAATAATCTTGAAGAAGAAAAGGAGCCTTAATAAATTGAAGAATAAGGTGAATAAAGTAAGTTGGGTTTTTATTAACCTTCTCTCATAGAGCTTATTGAATAGAAGATGAGTTAAAACCCTGTGCATCAAGATAAACCATTCGAGCAGGTATAGCAATTGGTGCACAGGAGTTTAAAGCGGTAGCACCATGAAATTACTAAGGCTCAAAGCAGAGAGAGATCCAAAAGCAAAAGCAGTTCTGCAAGTTAAAAGAGAAGATTATTGAAAGGTTAACAAAAGCTTGAATTAATCAAAGAATAAAATAAGAATTGAGAGTTGGTTACTCGTCGCAGTGCTAGAGATAAAACATTCACTTGCACTTATACAGAGCTGCAGAGAGTGAAGAGACAATGGAAAGATGGTTGAAGGCAGGCTCGAGTGAGAGAAGGCACTTTAAAAGCGACATAAACCATAGAAATTCAGAGAGAAAACCAAGTTAAGAATATGAAATTTATCTTAATTTTTTAAAGAAATTCACCATATTCAAGTCTTTGCTATTAATAGCGTATAGAGAATCGTGGAGGAATAGAAGCAGCAGCACTCATTGTCCCATGTTTGGAGATTGATTTTGCATGTTCTACAGGTTACCATCTTGCATAAACTACTCTTTCATCTTGCGTAAGTCAAGCAACTCACTGTCCATATTATCATGTTATTGCTTCAACTTTTTAGTTTACTGCAAGAATTCTTGCTTATCTTATTTCAAAGCATCTTCATAATCCTTTACCTCCTCTAACTATTCACGGGTTCTCTTTCATTTAGATGAATCCTTAACGAGATTCACAGCCTTACCTCGCTCAGCTACACAAGAAATTAAGAGAGAGTAAACTTACTGCTAAAGTTAAGGCATCTGCTGAGAGCGTCCACGAACTCGGGTCTCATTTCTATAAAGAGATCTCTACTTTACTCGAGCTTTTCTCTTCGTTAGAGCATTGCATCATGAATCATCTGGGAGACACCGTCGGTGTCTAGGGTGAAGAGCAAATCGCAGATCCATTATCTGTCAAGGTGGACCCAATCTCGTTCTTCAGGCAAGTATTGCAGCAGTCTTGAAGACCTTCTTGCATAATCGAGAAAGTCTTGAACTGTAAGTCCATCGATTTGAGGCACTGCTGACACTTTAACTGCGTCTCTTCTTACGTACTATATTAACAGTTACAGGGTTAAGCTAGGGCTTACGTCTTTCTCTGCTCTTATGATTTACTTAAGTAAATAAATGTTGGTGGAGTCCGCTTTTGGTAAGAAAGCGTGGCAGTCTTGGGCAAGAAAGTTGTATAGCTCTTTCTTACTTTTGCACTTCTGGGCGAGTTCTGAAACATTGATACCAGTAAGTTGCTATTGGTTCATTAAACTTTAAAATTAAGGTGCCTTAAACCATTTTATATAGGCCAATTTCGATTCAGGAAGTCACTACCGTTACTAAAATCAGAGAGTGCTTTTCATAATAATGAAATCGTACCAGCACGATCCAATTTCCGCTTGCGGAATTCCTACCAGCACCAGCAGAATTCATTATTATTAAATTTAAGAATCCATTCATGGAATCATATTCTAAAAAACGACAGTCAAGACTATCAGATTTCTTCAAGTTAGAAGATAAAGATTATGATGGAAATAGTTCAAGTGAAGAGCTTAGCTCTTCTAATGGTTCTGAAGATTCTCAAGATCTTGCAGAATACTTAACTACTAATATGCTTTACTAGAGGAACATAACTCTTGCAGATGTGACAATAGAAGAAGTAAGTGAAAAGGATATGATTTCATTATTCAATGAAATACGTGATGAAATTTCAGAGTTTGAAATCGATGGATTTATCATAGATCCTAAAGAAAAATATAGAGAAAGTACTAAAAAAGAAGCTAAAGAATCATTGCTTAATGATAATTAAATTAAGACTCTTGGTTAACTAGTGTTAAAGCTTTATACTGAGTATAAGTAATCAGATTTAGAACCCTAGAGTATTATGGATTGTGGTTAAGATTTTGATTTTAAAGCACTTGAAGACAAAGTTATTGATAATCATAAAGTAAAAGATTAAATTCCAATTTTTGGTTAGCACACACAATTGGATGCAATAGTTCCTCGTAGACTACAAAAGTAATTAAGGAAAGAGAAATAATTGCAAGAGAAAGAACTTAAACTTGCAGAGGAATCACTTAGATTAAGAGTTTCAGAAAAGTTAACTTACTTATAAATAATGGATAGACTTGGTATTTCATACTATAAATTAAGAAGGTACTTAAGAAGCCCAGTAAAGAAAGCCTAATTCTGGAATCTAAAATAAATTAATAGAGGCAAGTATAAGAAGCTGCATAGCAGAGCACGCACTCATATTGTTAACATGTTAATGTATAACACTTAACCAGCGCAGCTTTCGGATATATAACAAAGTTTACAGAAGAATATATAGTTAAGGTGTAGTAAGTAAATGATTAGAAGATTCTTGAAAAATGAATTAATGATGACTTATAAATAAATTAAGTAGATTTCAACTTTGCATAATAGCAACAGTAGTAAGTTATAAAGATAGTATGCAGCCCAGTAATTCGTGGAACACTTAAGTAAGGGTAGAAGAATTATCAATATTGATGAATCAACTCTTAACTAAACTGATTAAAGACACAGAGGTTGGACTGCTCCTTATGTAAAAAATCGAGTTACAAATTCACAGAGACTAAAATAAATGAATTTAATTATTGGAGTTGCAAGTACAGGAGAGCTGTACTATACAGTTAATCATGGAAGAACTAACTAGCACTCATTTATGTACTTCCTATGTAAACTAGTTAATGTATTGGATTCAGTTGACACTAGTTGGAGAGAAAATACTTTAATTCTACTTGATAATGCACCTTACCACAGATCACAAAGTATTATGAATAAGTACCTTGATTTGGCTTTGCCAATAATGTTTTTAGGGCCTTATCACTATAGAATTGCACCTGTTGAATTAATATACTCTTGGATTAAAAATAGAGACTTAAATCCTTTAAATACAAGGGCTTAATCAAAGTAAGTATAAGTTAAATAACAAAATTTAGAGGGTACTGGGCAGCATTTATGAAGGAGCTAGGAATGAATATTAGCAGGATCAATTAGAATTTAGTGCAGACGCTGCTTTTATCATGTTTTAACAGCAGCGCTTGGAATCAATTTCTCTCAAAGACCTGTGATTGAAAATGAAAGGCAAAACTGAAAACTTAATTTTAACTCTTTTTAATTTAATACTTTTCACAATAAGTAAAGCTAGGAAATTTCAAATCTAATAGAATTACTAATGTAATTTATTCTGTTTTAAGGGAATTAATTTGACAAATAATTTATTAGAAATTACACATTTATATAGAATAAGGGATGATTATAACTTAGAGATTTATTTAGATTTTACTATTATAAACTTCATATTTTTATTTTAATTAAAATACCTATAAATTTCAATACATACTAAAACTATTTACTTTGCTACTTTAATTTTAAATAATTAAGACAGATCAATCGTATAAAAAAGTAAAATATCTTTAGTATAATAAATAATAAAATTATTAAATATGTATAAATGTTTAAATAAAGCAGAGACATAATTTTTCAGTATATTTAATAAAAAAAACTAGATTTTCAATTTATTTTGTTTGAAGGAAATATAGAGATTTAAATCTAAAATATAAAATAAGTCAAAGATAAAACTATATAATAAAAACTATTAGATTTCAAAAACATATTTATTTTATTTTTAATATTATAATTAAAATATTCTTACAGTTATTAAATCTAAAAATTACTGGATTAAAATTTTCTGAATTTCAAATATTCAAAAATTACCTTAGCTTATAACAGAAAATTATTTATTAATTTTTATAATATTAAATTAAAAATGTTACAAAATTATAAACAGATTCCAGCAATTTTACTATAGCCAATGAAAAATTTATCTTGTTAATTCTCAAGAGGTTCTCCGAGTCTTCCCTGATTCACTCGAGGGATTTTTTGTAAATTAATTCAAACTTAAGATCTAATTTTTTCCCTTGACTCAGCTACTTATTGAAATGAAAAATAAGTTAAAATCTACAACCAAAAATGTTATTGTTTTTACAAAATGCTCTACTTATTGAATGATATTCTTGATTTTTCTCAAATTAGAAATGGAAAATTTAAAAAGAAACTATTTTAAAAAATTTGAAAGCAAATTATAAATTGCAAAATGAAAAATAAATGAAAAATGAAAACAAAATTGAAACTAAAAATTGATTTTTATATAATTAAAATCAATAATTTTTGCCCTGATGTGATTTCGTGTAATATGATGAGGTATGATTAAGATTAATAGCAAAAAATCAAAATAATTTAATTATTAGTCTTTATGAAAAAATAAAATCTGCCTTATAATTCACCTAATGATCGGGCAAAAATTAAATTACAGCAAATAAAAAATGAGTTATTTCAGTATTTTGCTTCATTATAGAATGGAGAGTTGTTTAAATTTGAATTTAAATTAATTTCTATAAGTTTCTCGGTTAATTCAACAAAATGTTTTATAAATTTAGAGCTAAGCTATTTTCAACAATTTCAGCCAAATTTGACTTAATTACTTTAAGTAAATTAACAATTGCTAAGATAACAGTACTTAAATTTATTTAATAAAAGGTAAGTAAATTATTTTTTTTACTATTTCTATTCAATTTATTTTTCCCTAAGCAGTGAAGCCCAAATATAATTTTTAAAATCGAATTTAATTTAAGTAAGTTTATATTAGCTGGTTACAGAACCAATAGTCGCAACACTATTAATAACTAAAAATCTAAAAGTTAAAATAGTAAAATAAGTTAGATTAAAATAATTCAGCAGTAAAATCAAAAATAGTAGCAATAGTAATAGTAGAATTTTGAACAGCATTTATTCCAAAGTTCAGTTTAAAATTAGTAAGTTTAAATTAAAATAAAATTAAATATTAGAAATAAATAAATCAAAAAATAAATTTTTATATTAAGTAAATTTTAAATATAAGTAAAATCCCTAAGGAAATAATTAATAAAATTTATAAATTGTATTGTATTTTATAACTCTCAGTTGAATTGCAATTAATCTAAATATTCATATTTTTCATTACAAACTTTACAGATAAAACAAGTGAAGAAATAAATGTTTTATAATAATTAATTTTAATTTTAACTCTTATAAATTCTTAATGTTCAAGCTTTGCCTTAAAATGTTTTAGTTTTTATTTCTAAGTTTAAATATAGCCAATTTTTCTTAAACAATGTTCTCTTAATTTCTTAATTTACTTAATTTTATTCTAAGTTTAATCATAATTTTAATTTATTCTAAATTACTTTCCTTGATTTTAACTTCCATTTTATAATTAATAAATAGTTAAGAAAATCTTTGATGAATAGTTTAAAATCTAAGTTTAATTTAAATTTAAAGATGAAGATGTTCCACATCGTTTCAGGTAAGGTATTATTAAAATTAATAAATTTGTTTATAAGGAACTTAATAGTAAATATTTGTAATTTTGACTTAAACTCAAACAAAAATAAAACATTGAATTTAAACAGAGAATTAAATTTATTATTATGAAAGAAAGTTAGAATTGGTAATTTTATGAAACTGTAAAACTAATTTAATTTCAAAACTAGATTACATCATAATCAATTTGAAAAAATTGTAAATATTATAATTACAATGTTTTGTATATTTATAATATAAATAAATCTTAGCATTAACTAAGTATTTCGACTATCCTTAAAATAACAACAAATATATCTACCTTTATATTAAATTCATTAATATTGAAAAATGCTTAATAAATGTTAAGATAGTACATTTATTTTGAATGATACTCAATTTAATTGAATAATTGAATTTAAATTAGTAAATAAAACTCTAGCAATTTAAAATAATGTTTGTAATAGAAATTGGCATGAATTTGTGCCTCTAAAATATTGCAAGATTATTGGAAAAAAGTGATATAGAATGACAAATTAGAGTGTAAGTTTCACTAGAGTGAATTAAATCAATTTTATTTAAGCACTCGGCAAAGAGTGCAAGTGTAATTATCTTGGATTAATTAAAATACGAATGAAATAATAGCGCTTAAATAGCGATGCTATATTTCTATTTGAATTAAACAAACATCACAGTGTAGAATTAGAGCAACTTTTAAGACAAAAAATATGAAAAAAATGGACTTACTTAATTTCAAATATATGGATCGATTGATCGTGAGTTGCTCTTCAAAATGCACACAAAGTGCAGTAAAGTTTGTGGAGTGAGTGTGAGTTTCGTTGTTAATAAAGAAAGTGCAATAGCGATCGCAAATTTATCACTTTTTGATTTCCATTATTAGTTTAATTATTAAAGTAGTAATTATTAATTAATAAAAATCAAACTTAATTCAAATGTGGAGGTAAAACCGCACCCCCAAACAAATAGTGTGAACGGTAAAACTTCGCACCTAGTCGGTCAACAGGGTACAAACCCCATATATTCTTGATCAGCATGTCAAACTCTATAAGACTGGTAAGTATGGCCTCAAAATAAAATCATGAAATTTTTCCCATTTTCACCGTACTTGCATTCTCGAGATCGGCTTCCTCAAATTAAGTTAAATTCTGTCCTTTTAAATTTCCTTATTTATCGATATACTTAAAACTTTTTATCAACTTACAAATTCTATGTGTACATAGTATTGGGGTTTATGTACACATAGAATTTGTAAGTTGATAAAAAGTTTTAAGTATATCGATAAATAAGGAAATTTAAAAGGACAGAATTTAACTTAATTTGAGGAAGCCGATCTCGAGAATGCAAGTACGGTGAAAATGGGAAAAATTTCATGATTTTATTTTGAGGCCATACTTACCAGTCTTATAGAGTTTGAGATGCTGATCAAGAATATATGGGGTTTGTACCCTGTTGACCGATTAGCGGCAAAGTTTTACCGTTCATACTATTTGTGAATGGATGCGGCTTTACCTCCACATTTGAATTAACTTTGATTTTATTAATTAATAATTACTACTTTAATAATTAAACTAATAATGGAAATCAAAAAGTGATAAATTTGCGATCGCAATCGCACTTTCTTTATTAACAACGAAACTCACACACACTCCACAAACTTTACTGCACTTTGTGTGCATTTTGAAGAGCAACTCACGATCAATCGATCCATATATTTGAAATTAAGTAAGTCCATTTTTTTCATATTTTTTGTCTTAAAAGTTGCTCTAATTCTACACTGTGATGTTTGTTTAATTCAAATAGAAATATAGCATCGCTATTTAAGCGCTATTATTTCATTCGTATTTTAATTAATCCAAGATAATTACACTTGCACTCTTTGCCGAGTGCTTAAATAAAATTGATTTAATTCACTCTAGTGAAACTTACACTCTAATTTGTCATTCTATATCACTTTTTTCCAATAATCTTGCAATATTTTAGAGGCACAAATTCATGCCAATTTCTATTACAAACATTATTTTAAATTGCTAGAGTTTTATTTACTAATTTAAATTCAATTATTCAATTAAATTGAGTATCATTCAAAATAAATGTACTATCTTAACATTTATTAAGCATTTTTCAATATTAATGAATTTAATATAAAGGTAGATATATTTGTTGTTATTTTAAGGATAGTCGAAATACTTAGTTAATGCTAAGATTTATTTATATTATAAATATACAAAACATTGTAATTATAATATTTACAATTTTTTCAAATTGATTATGATGTAATCTAGTTTTGAAATTAAATTAGTTTTACAGTTTCATAAAATTACCAATTCTAACTTTCTTTCATAATAATAAATTTAATTCTCTGTTTAAATTCAATGTTTTATTTTTGTTTGAGTTTAAGTCAAAATTACAAATATTTACTATTAAGTTCCTTATAAACAAATTTATTAATTTTAATAATACCTTACCTGAAACGATGTGGAACATCTTCATCTTTAAATTTAAATTAAACTTAGATTTTAAACTATTCATCAAAGATTTTCTTAACTATTTATTAATTATAAAATGGAAGTTAAAATCAAGGAAAGTAATTTAGAATAAATTAAAATTATGATTAAACTTAGAATAAAATTAAGTAAATTAAGAAATTAAGAGAACATTGTTTAAGAAAAATTGGCTATATTTAAACTTAGAAATAAAAACTAAAACATTTTAAGGCAAAGCTTGAACATTAAGAATTTATAAGAGTTAAAATTAAAATTAATTATTATAAAACATTTATTTCTTCACTTGTTTTATCTGTAAAGTTTGTAATGAAAAATATGAATATTTAGATTAATTGCAATTCAACTGAGAGTTATAAAATACAATACAATTTATAAATTTTATTAATTATTTCCTTAGGGATTTTACTTATATTTAAAATTTACTTAATATAAAAATTTATTTTTTGATTTATTTATTTCTAATATTTAATTTTATTTTAATTTAAACTTACTAATTTTAAACTGAACTTTGGAATAAATGCTGTTCAAAATTCTACTATTACTATTGCTACTATTTTTGATTTTACTGCTGAATTATTTTAATCTAACTTATTTTACTATTTTAACTTTTAGATTTTTAGTTATTAATAGTGTTGCGACTATTGGTTCTGTAACCAGCTAATATAAACTTACTTAAATTAAATTCGATTTTAAAAATTATATTTGGGCTTCACTGCTTAGGGAAAAATAAATTGAATAGAAATAGTAAAAAAAATAATTTACTTACCTTTTATTAAATAAATTTAAGTACTGTTATCTTAGCAATTGTTAATTTACTTAAAGTAATTAAGTCAAATTTGGCTGAAATTGTTGAAAATAGCTTAGCTCTAAATTTATAAAACATTTTGTTGAATTAACCGAGAAACTTATAGAAATTAATTTAAATTCAAATTTAAACAACTCTCCATTCTATAATGAAGCAAAATACTGAAATAACTCATTTTTTATTTGCTGTAATTTAATTTTTGCCCGATCATTAGGTGAATTATAAGGCAGATTTTATTTTTTCATAAAGACTAATAATTAAATTATTTTGATTTTTTGCTATTAATCTTAATCATACCTCATCATATTACACGAAATCACATCAGGGCAAAAATTATTGATTTTAATTATATAAAAATCAATTTTTAGTTTCAATTTTGTTTTCATTTTTCATTTATTTTTCATTTTGCAATTTATAATTTGCTTTCAAATTTTTTAAAATAGTTTCTTTTTAAATTTTCCATTTCTAATTGAGAAAAATCAAGAATATCATTCAATAAGTAGAGCATTTTGTAAAAACAATAACATTTTTGGTTGTAGATTTTAACTTATTTTTCATTTCAATAAGTAGCTGAGTCAAGGGAAAAAATTAGATCTTAAGTTTGAATTAATTTACAAAAAATCCCTCGAGTGAATCAGGGAAGACTCGGAGAACCTCTTGAGAATTAACAAGATAAATTTTTCATTGGCTATAGTAAAATTGCTGGAATCTGTTTATAATTTTGTAACATTTTTAATTTAATATTATAAAAATTAATAAATAATTTTCTGTTATAAGCTAAGGTAATTTTTGAATATTTGAAATTCAGAAAATTTTAATCCAGTAATTTTTAGATTTAATAACTGTAAGAATATTTTAATTATAATATTAAAAATAAATAAATATGTTTTTGAAATCTAATAGTTTTTATTATATAGTTTTATCTTTGACTTATTTTATATTTTAGATTTAAATCTCTATATTTCCTTCAAACAAAATAAATTGAAAATCTAGTTTTTTTTATTAAATATACTGAAAAATTATGTCTCTGCTTTATTTAAACATTTATACATATTTAATAATTTGATTATTTATTATAATAAAGATATTTTACTTTTTTTTTACGATTGATCTGTCTTAATTATTTAAAATTAAAGTAGAAAAGTAAATAGTTTTAGTATGTATTGAAATTTATAGGTATTTTAATTAAAATAAAAATGTGAAGTTTATAATAGTAAAATCTAAATAAATCTCTAAGTTATAATCATCCCTTATTCTATATAAATGTGTAAATTCTAATAAATTATTTGCCAAATTAATTCCCTTAAAACGGAATAAATTACATTAGTAATTCTATTAGATTTGAAATTTCCTAGCTTTACTTATTGTGAAAAGTATTAAATTAAAAAGAGTTAAAATTAAGTTTTCCCCGTTTTTTTTTTGCCTTTTCCATTTTTTTTTTTTTTTTTTCCCCAATTCACAAGTCTTTGAGAGATATAGATTCCAAAGCTGCTGTAAGAACATGATAAAAGCAGCGTCTTACCAAATTTTAATTGATTCTGCTTATATTCATTCCCAGTTCTTTCATAAAAGCTGCCCAATAACCTCTATATTAAAAGTCAATTTGATAATAAGTTTTACTTTGATTAAGCTCTTGTATTGAGGGGATTAAGGTCTCTATTTTTAATCCACGAGTACATTAATTCAACAGGTGCAATTCTATAGTGGTAAGGCCCTAAAAACATTATTGGCAAAGCCAAATCAAGGTACTTATTCAAAATACTTTGTGATCTGTGGTAAGGTGCATTATCAAGTAGAATTAAAGTATTTTCTCTCCAACTAGTGTCAACTGAATCCAATACATTAACTAGTTTACATAGGAAGTACATAAATGAGTGCTAGTTAGCTCTTCCATGATTAACTGTATAGTACAGCTCTCCTGTACTTGCAACTCCAATAATTAAATTCCTTTATTTTAGTCTCTGTGAATTTGTAACTCGATTTTTTACATAAGGGGCAGTCCAACCTCTGTGTCTTTAATCTGTTTAGTTAAGAGTTGATTCATCATATTAATAATTCTTCTACCCTTACTTAAGTGTTCAACGAATTACTGGGCTGCATACTATCTTTGTAACTTACTACTGTTCTATTATGCAATGTTGAAATCTACTTAATTTATTTATAAGTCATCATTAATTCATTTTTCAAAAATCTTCTAATCATTTACTTACTACACCTTAACTATATATTCTTCTGTAAACTTTGTTATATATCCGAAAGCTGCGCTGGTTAAGTGTTATACATTAACATGTTAACAATATGAGTGCGTGCTCTGCTATGCAGCTTCTTATACTTGCCTCTATTGATTTATTTTAGATTCCAGAATTAGGCTTTCTTTACTGGGCTTCTTAAGTACCTTCTTAATTTATAGTATGAAATACCAAGTCTATCCATTATTTATAAGTAAGTTAACTTTTCTGAAACTCTTAATCTAAGTGATTCCTCTGCAAGTTTAAGTTCTTTCTCTTGCAATTATTTCTCTTTCCTTAATTACTTTTGTAGTCTACGAGGAACTATTGCATCCAATTGTGTGTGCTAACCAAAAATTGGAATTTAATCTTTACTTTATGATTTTCAATAACTTTAGCTTCAAGAGCTTTAAAATCAAAATCTTAAGCACTATCCATCATACTCTAGGTTCTAAATCTGATTACTTATACTCAGTATAAAGCTTTAACACTAGTTAACCAAGAGTCTTAATTTAATTATCATTAAGCAATGATTCTTTAGCTTCTTTTTTAGTACTTTCTCTATATTTTTCTTTAGGATCTATGATAAATCCATCGATTTCAAACTCTGAAATTTCATCACGTATTTCATTGAATAATGAAATCATATCCTTTTCACTTACTTCTTCTATTGTCACATCTGCAAGAGTTATGTTCCTCTAGTAAAGCATATTAGTAGTTAAGTATTCTGCAAGATCTTGAGAATCTTCAGAACCATTAGAAGAGCTAAGCTCTTCACTTGAACTATTTCCATCATAATCTTTATCTTCTAACTTGAAGAAATCTGATAGTCTTGACTGTCGTTTTTTAGAATATGATTCCATGAATGGATTCTTAAATTTAATAATAATGAATTCTGCTGGTGCTGGTAGGAATTCCGCAAGCGGAAATTGGATCGTGCTGGTACGATTTCATTATTATGAAAAGCACTCTCTGATTTTAGTAACGGTAGTGACTTCCTGAATCGAAATTGGCCTATATAAAATGGTTTAAGGCACCTTAATTTTAAAGTTTAATGAACCAATAGCAACTTACTGGTATCAATGTTTCAGAACTCGCCCAGAAGTGCAAAAGTAAGAAAGAGCTATACAACTTTCTGCAAGACTGCCACGCTTTCTTACCAAAAGCGGACTCCACCAACATTTATTTCCTTAAGTAAATCATAAGAGCAGAGAAAGACGTAAACCCTAGCTTAACCCTGTAACTGTTAATATAGTACGTAAGAAGAGACGCAGTTAAGGTGCCAGCAGTGCCTCAAATCGATGGACTTACAGTTCAAGACTTTCTCGATTATGCAAGAGGGTCTTCAAGACTGCTGCAATACTTGCCTGAAGAACGAGATTGGGTCCACCTTGACAGATAATGGATCTGCGATTTGCTCTTCACCTTAGACACCGACGGTGTCTCCCAGATGATTCATGATGCAATGCTCTAACGAAGAGAAAAGCTCGAGTAAAATAGATATCTCGTTATAGAAATGAGACCCGAGGTCGTGGACGCTCTCAGCAGATGCCTTAACTTTAGCAGTAAGTTTACTCTCTCTTAATTTCTTGTGTAGCTGAGCGAGGTAAGGCTGTGAATC
>ARYC01000073.1:0-11299 GCA_000711775.1 Oxytricha trifallax
AGGAGATGACTGTCTATGCGAGGACAAGTCATTAAAAAGCTTGATGCTCTATCGAATGGTGCTAAAATGGAGTGTAGGGTAGACTTGAATAAAGCTAAAATGGTATCAATGAAAGTTTATTAAAGAAAATCTTACAAACAGTGACAGGATTAGATTCAAGAAAATCTACCAAGAATACATTGTTAATATCAACGACATGAAGGATAATTGGATGATATCAAAGAGAGTAAAAAAACCCCTAAAACTTCTAGTTTTCTCATCGCCATTGATCTCTAAGATTTTAAGTATGCATCTTGCCTAGGATATCGCTTTTCTCGGAGTTACTAGTAGATATCAAAAGTAAAACGTGATTAAAATGAAGGAGTAAAAAGCTGATTTCAAAGAAGAAGGAAATCAAACTAAAATGAAATTCAAAAAGCTGAAATTGAAGAAGGCTGCTCATCCAGTGAATAAGAAGCACGAGATAGTGACAGAAAATTATAAAACTTAGAAAATAAACAGTGAAAGTATGAAGCTTTTCAAAGTACAAATCGTTGCATTTAAATTCCCTAATAATAAACCAATAAAAAGCCACTTAGAAGAATTTCAATAATTATAATGCTCTTTATTGTTGTATTTAATTTTTTAAAACACCACCGATTTTCACTTTATTCTTTAATTTAATAAATAAGTTATTCTCATAAATTGATTTAATAAAATTAAGAATCTCCTCTCTATACATTTAAAAATATAATTATCAGATAAGTGAACAATTATGGTTAGAAGCAATATGTTTCTTTTTATGCAATAATCTAATATTAAACGAGTATAATATAAATGGTGAGATCGTTTTAAGGAAAACAAAAAGGCTATGAATTTAAATTATGATTTTTTTAGAGTATTTAATGTTTCCAACTGTCAAGATTATTATAATTTATATTAACATTTTTAATTAACAACTTGAAACCTAATTCTTTATTTTTTTACCATTTTTCTGATCAATTTATACTTAAGCGCAGTCTTTACGATGTATTAGTGGTAATTACCAATTTTTTTATTAATTATCTAATATATTTTAAAGGTTTCTTCATTGTATATTCCTCAAAAAATTAAAATTCTAATAATATTAAAATTAACAACCACAATAATAACAATAATTTAAATAATTTCTACCATTATTATGAGTCTGGTTGAAATTCCTTAGAATTTTAAAACTTTTTTTCATAATTTTTATCAATGTAATCTTAATTAGCTTCTTCAATATTATGTTTTAAACTATGAATTTAGAAACTTAAATTATTTAAAAAAAAACCAGACTCATAATAATGGTAGATATTATTTAAATTATTGTTATTATTGTGGTTGTTAATTTTAATATTATTAGAATTTTAATTTTTTGAGGAATATACAATGAAGAAACCTTTAAAATATATTAGATAATTAATAA
This sequence comes from Oxytricha trifallax, assembly GCA_000711775.1. Lineage (NCBI taxonomy): Eukaryota > Ciliophora > Spirotrichea > Sporadotrichida > Oxytrichidae > Oxytricha > Oxytricha trifallax. Next base: position 1,427 of record ARYC01000073.1, read on the forward strand.
AAAAAATGGTAATTACCACTAATACATCGTAAAGACTGCGCTTAAGTATAAATTGATCAGAAAAATGGTAAAAAAATAAAGAATTAGGTTTCAAGTTGTTAATTAAAAATGTTAATATAAATTATAATAATCTTGACAGTTGGAAACATTAAATACTCTAAAAAATCATAATTTAAATTCATAGCATTTTTGTTTTCCTTAAAACGATCTCACCATTTATATTATACTCGTTTAATATAATCAGCAAAATCAATAGCTTATCATCTAATTCAAGAATGCTCTAATAAGAATTATATAAGCCTGTATAATATAAAAATATAATAATTATACGAAATAAAATAGAAATATAAATTTATTACGAAACATAACGATTGAATTGATATTTTTACTATAAGTAATTAAATTAAAAATATAATAAAGTAAACTTGTATTTATAAAAAGCTAATTTCAGCTCTTTATGTTTCAATAATTATGAGCACCTTCTTAAGTGAAGGTCAATAGTGATTTAATTTTAAACGGACTTTTTCCAAATCAAATATAGGAGAGGCGCGCAAACTTTTCTTTTTCAAAAAATGTCTACTATCTAGAAATTTCCAATTCACTTTCTCAGAGAGACACTTTAAAGCTTTAATTGATATTCATGATAATAATGAGCAATATATAAATAAAGAGATCTTTTTGTTTTAGAAGTATTGTTTATATAAGATTTTATAAAAATTGAAGTCAAGAGCACGCACGCCATTTAATATTTTATGATACTTCAAGTACACTATGAATCTTTCATAGAATCCTTATTGTTCAATTTCTTAAATCTCATCTTAGCATATCGAGAATAGTGTATCATAGGAAGGCTCATACTTTCAGTGAGGCAGTTCAAGCCTTTGACTAATTTTCGCATAAAACGCATTGCTACAGATTAACCAAATTGAAATTCTCTACAATATTTATTGTTTGCTTTTCCTTTTTTGCCGACGAGATGCTGCTCAATTATCTCAAAATTGAGATTTGAAAATGTTTTAGAAAGTATAGAACGAAATTTCTAATAACTTCAAAGACTTTCTTCATATATTTTTTAATCCTACATAGTTATTAATATTTTGTGGCGAAATTAATAGATTAAGATTGAAAGCAAAACAAAAAAACATACAGGATCGTGTTGCCATTATTATTTGTCAGTTTACGTATTCTTCATAATGCTTTGCTTAAGTATAAAAGGAAAAGTATATCTCTTTAATATACGAAAAGTCTTCGAACAATCCATTAAGGGAAAGTTTAAAGTTGAGATCAGTGCATAAAAGTTCAAAATATTAAATGAAACTAAATTATCAAAAATCATGTGCCTTAGATTTATTTACGAAATTGGTTAAGTAATTTTGCCTATGGAAAGTCAAGATTAATTTAAATGATGGGCTGTAACAAGCAAATTCTATAATCGAAAAAGAGATGTTAAATGCAATGGAGTTAGGCAGGAATTATTTAGTTTCTTTCGAAGAGTGATAAAGGAATTAAGAAAAGGCTTATTTCAGCTCTGTATGTTTTAATTGTTATGAGCACCTTCTTAAGTGAAGGTCAATAGTGATTTAATTTTAAACGGACTTTTTCCAAATCAAATATAGGAGAGGCGCGCAAACTTTTCTTTTTCAAAAAATGTCTACTATCTAGAAATTTCCAATTCACTTTCTCAGAGAGACACTTTAAAGCTTTAATTGATATTCATGATAATAATGAGCAATATATAAATAAAGAGATCTTTTTGTTTTAGAAGTATTGTTTATATAAGATTTTATAAAAATTGAAGTCAAGAGCACGCACGCCATTTAATATTTTATGATACTTCAAGTACACTATGAATCTTTCATAGAATCCTTATTGTTCAATTTCTTAAATCTCATCTTAGCATATCGAGAATAGTGTATCATAGGAAGGCTCATACTTTCAGTGAGGCAGTTCAAGCCTTTGACTAATTTTCGCATAAAACGCATTGCTACAGATTAACCAAATTGAAATTCTCTACAATATTTATTGTTTGCTTTTCCTTTTTTGCCGACGAGATGCTGCTCAATTATCTCAAAATTGAGATTTGAAAATGTTTTAGAAAGTATAGAACGAAATTTCTAATAACTTCAAAGACTTTCTTCATATATTTTTTAATCCTACATAGTTATTAATATTTTGTGGCGAAATTAATAGATTAAGATTGAAAGCAAAACAAAAAACATACAGGATCGTGTTGCCATTATTATTTGTCAGTTTACGTATTCTTCATAATGCTTTGCTTAAGTATAAAAGGAAAAGTATATCTCTTTAATATACGAAAAGTCTTCGAACAATCCATTAAGGGAAAGTTTAAAGTTGAGATCAGTGCATAAAAGTTCAAAATATTAAATGAAACTAAATTATCAAAAATCATGTGCCTTAGATTTATTTACGAAATTGGTTAAGTAATTTTGCCTATGGAAAGTCAAGATTAATTTAAATGATGGGCTGTAACAAGCAAATTCTATAATCAGAAGAGTTAAATTTGAAAAGAAACTTTCATCATTGCAGTTACAAATAATTTAGTTTCTTTCGAAGAGTAAGTGATAAAGGAGTTAAAAAAAGACTTATTTCAGCTCTACTTGCTTCAATTGTATGAGCAGCTTCTTAAGTGAAGGTCAATCGTGATTTAATTTTAACGGGCATTTTCCCAAATCCAAATATAGGATAGGCGCGCAAACTTTTCTTTTTCAAAATATGTCTACTATCCACAAATTTCCAATTCACTTTCTCAGAGAGGCACTTTAAAGCTTTAATTGATATTCATGATAATAATGAGCAATGTATAAATAAAGAGATCTTTTTGTTTTAGAAGTATTGTTTATATAAGATTTTATAAAAATTGAAGTCAAGAGCACGCACGCCATTTAATATTTTATGATACTTCAAGTACACTATGAATCTTTCATAGAATCCTTATTGTTCAATTTCTTAAATCTCATCTTAGCATATCGAGAATAGTGTATCATAGGAAGGCTCATACTTTCAGTGAGGCAGTTCAAGCCTTTGACTAATTTTCGCATAAAACGCATTGCTACAGATTAACCAAATTGAAATTCTCTACAATATTTATTGTTTGCTTTTCCTTTTTTGCCGACGAGATGCTGCTCAATTATCTCAAAATTGAGATTTGAAAATGTTTTAGAAAGTATAGAACGAAATTTCTAATAACTTCAAAGACTTTCTTCATATATTTTTTAATCCTACATAGTTATTAATATTTTGTGGCGAAATTAATAGATTAAGATTGAAAGCAAAACAAAAAAACATACAGGATCGTGATGCCATTATTATTTGTCAGTTTACGTATTCTTCATAATGCTTTGCTTAAGTATAAAAGGAAAAATATATCTCTTTAATATACGAAAAATCTTCGAACAATCCATTAAGGGAAATTTAAAGTTGAGATCAGTGCATAAAAGTTCAAAATATTAAATGAAACTAAACTATCTAAAATCATGTGCCTTAGATTTATTTACGAAATCGGTTAAGTAATTTTGCCTATGGAAAGTCAAGATTAATTTAAATGATGGGCTGTAACAAGCAAATTCTATAATCAAAAAGAGAGTTAAATCAATGCAGTTACAAATTATTTAGTTTCTTTCGAAGAGTGATAAAGGAATTAAGAAAAGGCTTATTTCAGCTCTGTATGTTTTAATTGTTATGAGCACCTTCTTAAGTGAAGGTCAAAAATGATTTAATTTTAAACGGGCTTTTTCCAAATCCAAATATAGGAGAGGCGCGCAAACTTTTCTTTTTCAAAATATGTCTACTATCCAGAAATTTCCAATTCACTTTCTCAGAGAGGCACTTTAAAGCTTTAATTGATATTCATGATAATAATGAGCAATGTATAAATAAAGAGATCTTTTTGTTTTAGAAGTATTGTTTATATAAGATTTTATAAAAATTGAAGTCAAGAGCACGCACGCCATTTAATATTTTATGATACTTCAAGTACACTATGAATCTTTCATAGAATCCTTATTGTTCAATTTCTTAAATCTCATCTTAGCATATCGAGAATAGTGTATCATAGGAAGGCTCATACTTTCAGTGAGGCAGTTCAAGCCTTTGACTAATTTCGCATAAAACGCATTGCTACAGATTAACCAAATTGAAATTCTCTACAATATTTATTCTTTGCTCTTCCTTTTTTGCCGACGAGATGCTGCTCAATTATCTCCAAAATTGAGATTTGAAAATGTTTTAGAAAGTATAGAACGAAATTTCTAAAAACTTCAAAGACTTTCTTCATATATTTTTTAATCCTACATAGTTATTAATATTTTGTGGCGAAATTAATAGATTAAGATTGAAAGCAAAACAAAAAAACATACAGGATCGTGATGCCATTATTATTTGTCAGTTTACGTATTCTTCATAATGCTTTGCTTAAGTATAAAAGGAAAAATATATCTCTTTAATATACGAAAAATCTTCGAACAATCCATTAAGGGAAAGTTTAAAGTTGAGATCAGTGCATAAAAGTTCAAAATATTAAATGAAACTAAACTATCTAAAATCATGTGCCTTAGATCTATTTATGAAATCGGATAAGTAATTTTGCCTATGGTTATTCAAGATTTATTTGTTGTAACAAGCAAATTCTTTAATCGAGAAGAGTTAAATTTGAAAAGAAACTTTCATCATTGCAGTTACAAATAATTTAGTTTCTTTCGAAGAGTAAGTGATAAAGGAGTTAAAAAAAGACTTATTTCAGCTCTACTTGCTTCAATTGTATGAGCAGCTTCTTAAGTGAAGGTCAATCGTGATTTAATTTTAACGGGCATTTTCCAAATCCAAATATAGGATAGGCGCGCAAACTTTTCTTTTTCAAAATATGTCTACTATCCACAAATTTCCAATTCACTTTCTCAGAGAGGCACTTTAAAGCTTTAATTGATATTCATGATAATAATGAGCAATGTATAAATAAAGAGATCTTTTTGTTTTAGAAGTATTGTTTATATAAGATTTTATAAAAATTGAAGTCAAGAGCACGCACGCCATTTAATATTTTATGATACTTCAAGTACACTATGAATCTTTCATAGAATCCTTATTGTTCAATTTCTTAAATCTCATCTTAGCATATCGAGAATAGTGTATCATAGGAAGGCTCATACTTTCAGTGAGGCAGTTCAAGCCTTTGACTAATTTTCGCATAAAACGCATTGCTACAGATTAACCAAATTGAAATTCTCTACAATATTTATTCTTTGCTCTTCCTTTTTTGCCGACGAGATGCTGCTCAATTATCTCAAAATTGAGATTTGAAAATGTTTTAGAAAGTATAGAACGAAATTTCTAAAAACTTCAAAGACTTTCTTCATATATTTTTTAATCCTACATAGTTATTAATATTTTGTAGCGAAATTAATAGATTAAGATTGAAAGCAAAACAAAAAAACATACAGGATCGTGTTGCCATTATTATTTGTCAGTTTACGTATTCTTCATAATGCTTTGCTTAAGTATAAAAGGAAAAGTATATCTCTTTAATATACGAAAAGTCTTCGAACAATCCATTAAGGGAAAGTTTAAAGTTGAGATCAGTGCATAAAAGTTCAAAATATTAAATGAAACTAAATTATCAAAAATCATGTGCCTTAGATTTATTTACGAAATTGGTTAAGTAATTTTGCCTATGGAAAGTCAAGATTAATTTAAATGATGGGCTGTAACAAGCAAATTCTATAATCAATTTTGAAAAGAAACTTAAATCAATGCAGTTCCGAATAAAGAAGTTTCTTTCGAAGAGTGATATAGGAATTAAGAAAAGGCTTATTTCAGCTCTGTATGTTTTAATTGTTATGAGCACCTTCTTAAGTGAAGGTCAATAGTGATTTAATTTTAAACGGACTTTTTCCAAATCAAATATAGGAGAGGCGCGCAAACTTTTCTTTTTCAAAAAATGTCTACTATCTAGAAATTTCCAATTCACTTTCTCAGAGAGACACTTTAAAGCTTTAATTGATATTCATGATAATAATGAGCAATATATAAATAAAGAGATCTTTTTGTTTTAGAAGTATTGTTTATATAAGATTTTATAAAAATTGAAGTCAAGAGCACGCACGCCATTTAATATTTTATGATACTTCCAAGTACACTATGAATCTTTCATAGAATCCTTATTGTTCAATTTCTTAAATCTCATCTTAGCATATCGAGAATAGTGTATCATAGGAAGGCTCATACTTTCAGTGAGGCAGTTCAAGCCTTTGACTAATTTTCGCATAAAACGCATTGCTACAGATTAACCAAATTGAAATTCTCTACAATATTTATTCTTTGCTCTTCCTTTTTTGCCGACGAGATGCTGCTCAATTATCTCAAAATTGAGATTTGAAAATGTTTTAGAAAGTATAGAACGAAATTTCTAAAAACTTCAAAGACTTTCTTCATATATTTTTTAATCCTACATAGTTATTAATATTTTGTAGCGAAATTAATAGATTAAGATTGAAAGCAAAACAAAAAAACATACAGGATCGTGTTGCCATTATTATTTGTCAGTTTACGTATTCTTCATAATGCTTTGCTTAAGTATAAAAGGAAAAGTATATCTCTTTAATATACGAAAAGTCTTCGAACAATCCATTAAGGGAAAGTTTAAAGTTGAGATCAGTGCATAAAAGTTCAAAATATTAAATGAAACTAAATTATCAAAAATCATGTGCCTTAGATTTATTTACGAAATTGGTTAAGTAATTTTGCCTATGGAAAGTCAAGATTAATTTAAATGATGGGCTGTAACAAGCAAATTCTATAATCAAAAAGAGAGTTAAATCAATGCAGTTACAGAATGAATTTAGTTTCTTTCGAAGAGTGATAAAGGAATTAAGAAAAGGCTTATTTCAGCTCTGTATGTTTTAATTGTTATGAGCACCTTCTTAAGTGAAGGTCAATAGTGATTTAATTTTAAACGGACTTTTTCCAAATCAAATATAGGAGAGGCGCGCAAACTTTTCTTTTTCAAAAAATGTCTACTATCTAGAAATTTCCAATTCACTTTCTCAGAGAGACACTTTAAAGCTTTAATTGATATTCATGATAATAATGAGCAATATATAAATAAAGAGATCTTTTTGTTTTAGAAGTATTGTTTATATAAGATTTTATAAAAATTGAAGTCAAGAGCACGCACGCCATTTAATATTTTATGATACTTCAAGTACACTATGAATTTTTCATAGAATCCTTATTGTTTAATTTCTTAAATCTCATCTTAGCATATCGAGAATAGTGTATCATAGGAAGGCTCATACTTTCAGTGAGGCAGTTCAAGCCTTTGACTAATTTTCGCATAAAACGCATTGCTACAGATTAACCAAATTGAAATTCTCTACAATATTTATTCTTTGCTCTTCCTTTTTTGCCGACGAGATGCTGCTCAATTATCTCAAAATTGAGATTTGAAAATGTTTTAGAAAGTATAGAACGAAATTTCTAAAAACTTCAAAGACTTTCTTCATATATTTTTTAATCCTACATAGTTATTAATATTTTGTAGCGAAATTAATAGATTAAGATTGAAAGCAAAACAAAAAAACATACAGGATCGTGTTGCCATTATTATTTGTCAGTTTACGTATTCTTCATAATGCTTTGCTTAAGTATAAAAGGAAAAGTATATCTCTTTAATATACGAAAAGTCTTCGAACAATCCATTAAGGGAAAGTTTAAAGTTGAGATCAGTGCATAAAAGTTCAAAATATTAAATGAAACTAAATTATCAAAAATCATGTGCCTTAGATTTAACTCTCTTTTGATTATAGAATTTGCTTGTTACAGCCCATCATTTAAATTAATCTTGACTTTCCATAGGCAAAATTACTTAACCAATTTCGTAAATAAATCTAAGGCACATGATTTTTGATAATTTAGTTTCATTTAATATTTTGAACTTTTATGCACTGATCTCAACTTTAAACTTTCCCTTAATGGATTGTTCGAAGACTTTTCGTATATTAAAGAGATATACTTTTCCTTTTATACTTAAGCAAAGCATTATGAAGAATACGTAAACTGACAAATAATAATGGCAACACGATCCTGTATGTTTTTTTGTTTTGCTTTCAATCTTAATCTATTAATTTCGCTACAAAATATTAATAACTATGTAGGATTAAAAAATATATGAAGAAAGTCTTTGAAGTTTTTAGAAATTTCGTTCTATACTTTCTAAAACATTTTCAAATCTCAATTTTGAGATAATTGAGCAGCATCTCGTCGGCAAAAAAGGAAGAGCAAAGAATAAATATTGTAGAGAATTTCAATTTGGTTAATCTGTAGCAATGCGTTTTATGCGAAAATTAGTCAAAGGCTTGAACTGCCTCACTGAAAGTATGAGCCTTCCTATGATACACTATTCTCGATATGCTAAGATGAGATTTAAGAAATTGAACAATAAGGATTCTATGAAAGATTCATAGTGTACTTGAAGTATCATAAAATATTAAATGGCGTGCGTGCTCTTGACTTCAATTTTTATAAAATCTTATATAAACAATACTTCTAAAACAAAAAGATCTCTTTATTTATATATTGCTCATTATTATCATGAATATCAATTAAAGCTTTAAAGTGTCTCTCTGAGAAAGTGAATTGGAAATTTCTAGATAGTAGACATTTTTTGAAAAAGAAAAGTTTGCGCGCCTCTCCTATATTTGCAGTTGGAAAATGCCTGTTCAAAATTAAATCACTATTGACCTTCACTTAAGATGATGCTTTTACATTTTAAGCCTTTTCTTATCACTCACTCTTTGAAAGAAACTAAATTATTCGCAACTGCATTGATTTAAGTTTCTTTTCAAATTTAACTCTCTTTTTTGATTATAGAATTTGCTTGTTACAGCCCATCATTTAAATTAATCTTGACTTTCCATAGGCAAAATTACTTAACCAATTTCGTAAATAAATCTAAGGCACATGATTTTTGATAATTTAGTTTCATTTAATATTTTGAACTTTTATGCACTGATCTCAACTTTAAACTTTCCCTTAATGGATTGTTCGAAGACTTTTCGTATATTAAAGAGATATACTTTTCCTTTTATACTTAAGCAAAGCATTATGAAGAATACGTAAACTGACAAATAATAATGGCAACACGATCCTGTATGTTTTTTTGTTTTGCTTTCAATCTTAATCTATTAATTTCGCCACAAAATATTAATAACTTTGTAGGATTAAAAAATATATGAAGAAAGTCTTTGAAGTTTTTAGAAATTTCGTTCTATACTTTCTAAAACATTTTCAAATCTCAATTTTGAGATAATTGAGCAGCATCTCGTCGGCAAAAAAGGAAAATCAAAGAATAAATATTGTAGAGAATTTCAATTTGGTTAATCTGTAGCAATGCGTTTTATGCGAAAATTAGTCAAAGGCTTGAACTGCTTAACTGAAAGTATGAGCCTTCCTATGATACACTATTATCGATATGCTAAGATGAGATTTAAGAAATTGAACAATAAGGATTCTATGAAAAATTCATAGTGTACTTGAAGTATCATAAAATATTAAATGGCGTGCGTGCTCTTGACTTCAATTTTTATAAAATCTTATATAAACAATACTTCTAAAACAAAAAGATCTCTTTATTTATATATTGCTCATTATTATCATGAATATCAATTAAAGCTTTAAAGTGTCTCTCTGAGAAAGTGAATTGGAAATTTCTAGATAGTAGACATTTTTTGAAAAAGAAAAGTTTGCGCGCCTCTCCTATATTTGATTTGGAAAAAGTCCGTTTAAAATTAAATCACTATTGACCTTCACTTAAGAAGGTGCTCATAACAATTAAAACATACAGAGCTGAAATAAGCCTTT
>ARYC01000074.1:0-11686 GCA_000711775.1 Oxytricha trifallax
TTTTATGCGAAAATTAGTCAAAGGCTTGAACTGCCTCACTGAAAGTATGAGCCTTCCTATGATACACTATTCTCGATATGCTAAGATGAGATTTAAGAAATTGAACAATAAGGATTCTATGAAAGATTCATAGTGTACTTGAAGTATCATAAAATATTAAATGGCGTGCGTGCTCTTGACTTCAATTTTTATAAAATCTTATATAAACAATACTTCTAAAACAAAAAGATCTCTTTATTTATATATTGCTCATTATTATCATGAATATCAATTAAAGCTTTAAAGTGTCTCTCTGAGAAAGTGAATTGGAAATTTCTAGATAGTAGACATTTTTTGAAAAAGAAAAGTTTGCGCGCCTCTCCTATATTTGATTTGGAAAAAGTCCGTTTAAAATTAAATCACTATTGACCTTCACTTAATAAGCTGCTCATTGAATTGAAACATGCAAAGCTGAAATCAGCCTTTTCTTTATTTCTCTATCATCACTCTTCGAAAGAAACTAAATTATTGGTAATTGCATTGATTTTAGATTCTTTTTAGATTATAGAATTTGCTTGTTACAGCCCATCATTTAAATTAATCTTGACTTTCCATAGGCAAAATTACTTAACCAATTTCGTAAATAAATCTAAGGCACATGATTTTTGATAATTTAGTTTCATTTAATATTTTGAACTTTTATGCACTGATCTCAACTTTAAACTTTCCCTTAATGGATTGTTCGAAGACTTTTCGTATATTAAAGAGATATACTTTTCCTTTTATACTTAAGCAAAGCATTATGAAGAATACGTAAACTGACAAATAATAATGGCAACGATCCTGTATGTTTTTTTGTTTTGCTTTCAATCTTAATCTATTAATTTCGCTACAAAATATTAATAACTATGTAGGATTAAAAAATATATGAAGAAAGTCTTTGAAGTTTTTAGAAATTTCGTTCTATACTTTCTAAAACATTTTCAAATCTCAATTTTGGATAATTGAGCAGCATCTCGTCGGCAAAAAAGGAAGAGCAAAGAATAAATATTGTAGAGAATTTCAATTTGGTTAATCTGTAGCAATGCGTTTTATGCGAAAATTAGTCAAAGGCTTGAACTGCCTCACTGAAAGTATGAGCCTTCCTATGATACACTATTCTCGATATGCTAAGATGAGATTTAAGAAATTGAACAATAAGGATTCTATGAAAGATTCATAGTGTACTTGAAGTATCATAAAATATTAAATGGCGTGCGTGCTCTTGACTTCAATTTTTATAAAATCTTATATAAACAATACTTCTAAAACAAAAAGATCTCTTTATTTATATATTGCTCATTATTATCATGAATATCAATTAAAGCTTTAAAGTGTCTCTCTGAGAAAGTGAATTGGAAATTTCTAGATAGTAGACATTTTTTGAAAAAGAAAAGTTTGCGCGCCTCTCCTATATTTGATTTGGAAAAAGACCGTTAAAATTATCATTCTTGACCTTTCACGTTACGAAGGGTGCTCATAACAATTAAAACATACAGAGCTGAACATAAGCGCTTTTCTTAATTCCTTTATCACTCTTCGAAAGAAACTAAAATATTGTAACTGCATTGATTTAACTCTCTTTTTGATTATAGAATTTGCTTGTTACAGCCCATCATTTAAATTAATCTTGACTTTCCATAGGCAAAATTACTTAACCAATTTCGTAAATAAATCTAAGGCACATGATTTTTGATAATTTAGTTTCATTTAATATTTTGAACTTTTATGCACTGATCTCAACTTTAAACTTTCCCTTAATGGATTGTTCGAAGACTTTTCGTATATTAAAGAGATATACTTTTCCTTTTATACTTAAGCAAAGCATTATGAAGAATACGTAAACTGACAAATAAATAATGGCAACACGATCCTGTATGTTTTTTTGTTTTGCTTTCAATCTTAATCTATTAATTTCGCTACAAAATATTAATAACTATGTAGGATTAAAAAATATATGAAGAAAGTCTTTGAAGTTTTTAGAAATTTCGTTCTATACTTTCTAAAACATTTTCAAATCTCAATTTTGAGATAATTGAGCAGCATCTCGTCGGCAAAAAAGGAAGAGCAAAGAATAAATATTGTAGAGAATTTCAATTTGGTTAATCTGTAGCAATGCGTTTTATGCGAAAATTAGTCAAAGGCTTGAACTGCCTCACTGAAAGTATGAGCCTTCCTATGATACACTATTCTCGATATGCTAAGATGAGATTTAAGAAATTAAACAATAAGGATTCTATGAAAAATTCATAGTGTACTTGAAGTATCATAAAATATTAAATGGCGTGCGTGCTCTTGACTTCAATTTTTATAAAATCTTATATAAACAATACTTCTAAAAACAAAAAGATCTCTTTATTTATACATTGCTCATTATTATCATGAATATCAATTAAAGCTTTAATGTGCCTCTCTGAGAAAGTGAATTGGAAATTACTGGATAGTAGACATATTTTGAAAAAGAAAAGTTTGCGCACCTTTCCTATATTTGGATTTGGAAAAAGCCCGTTTAAAATTAAATCACTATTGACCTTCACTTAAGAAGGTGCTCATAACAATTAAAACATACAGAGCTGAAATAAGCCTTTTTCTGTAATTCCTTTATCAACTCTTCGAAAGAATATAATAATTTGTAACTGCATTGATTTAACTCTCTTTTTGATTATAGAATTTGCTTGTTACAGCCCATCATTTAAATTAATCTTGACTTTCCATAGGCAAAATTACTTAACCAATTTCGTAAATAAATCTAAGGCACATGATTTTTGATAATTTAGTTTCATTTAATATTTTGAACTTTTATGCACTGATCTCAACTTTAAACTTTCCCTTAATGGATTGTTCGAAGACTTTTCGTATATTAAAGAGATATACTTTTCCTTTTATACTTAAGCAAAGCATTATGAAGAATACGTAAACTGACAAATAATAATGGCAACACGATCCTGTATGTTTTTTTGTTTTGCTTTCAATCTTAATCTATTAATTTCGCTACAAAATATTAATAACTATGTAGGATTAAAAAATATATGAAGAAAGTCTTTGAAGTTTTTAGAAATTTCGTTCTATACTTTCTAAAACATTTTCAAATCTCAATTTTGAGATAATTGAGCAGCATCTCGTCGGCAAAAAAGGAAGAGCAAAGAATAAATATTGTAGAGAATTTCAATTTGGTTAATCTGTAGCAATGCGTTTTATGCGAAAATTAGTCAAAGGCTTGAACTGCCTCACTGAAAGTATGAGCCTTCCTATGATACACTATTCTCGATATGCTAAGATGAGATTTAAGAAATTGAACAATAAGGATTCTATGAAAGATTCATAGTGTACTTGAAGTATCATAAAATATTAAATGGCGTGCGTGCTCTTGACTTCAATTTTTATAAAATCTTATATAAACAATACTTCTAAAACAAAAAGATCTCTTTATTTATATATTGCTCATTATTATCATGAATATCAATTAAAGCTTTAAAGTGTCTCTCTGAGAAAGTGAATTGGAAATTTCTAGATAGTAGACATTTTTTGAAAAAGAAAAGTTTGCGCGCCTCTCCTATATTTGATTTGGAAAAAGTCCGTTTAAAATTAAATCACTATTGACCTTCACTTAAGAAGGTGCTCATAACAATTAAAACATACAGAGCTGAAATAAGCCTTTCTTAATCCTTTATCACTCTTCGAAGAACTAATAATTGTAACTGCATTGATTTAACTCTCTTTTTGATTATAGAATTTGCTTGTTACAGCCCATCATTTAAATTAATCTTGACTTTCCATAGGCAAAATTACTTAACCAATTTCGTAAATAAATCTAAGGCACATGATTTTTGATAATTTAGTTTCATTTAATATTTTGAACTTTTATGCACTGATCTCAACTTTAAACTTTCCCTTAATGGATTGTTCGAAGACTTTTCGTATATTAAAGAGATATACTTTTCCTTTTATACTTAAGCAAAGCATTATGAAGAATACGTAAACTGACAAATAATAATGGCAACACGATCCTGTATGTTTTTTTGTTTTGCTTTCAATCTTAATCTATTAATTTCGCTACAAAATATTAATAACTATGTAGGATTAAAAAATATATGAAGAAAGTCTTTGAAGTTTTTAGAAATTTCGTTCTATACTTTCTAAAACATTTTCAAATCTCAATTTTGAGATAATTGAGCAGCATCTCGTCGGCAAAAAAGGAAGAGCAAAGAATAAATATTGTAGAGAATTTCAATTTGGTTAATCTGTAGCAATGCGTTTTATGCGAAAATTAGTCAAAGGCTTGAACTGCTTCACTGAAAGTATGAGCCTTCCTATGATACACTATTTTCGATATGCTAAGATGAGATTTAAGAAATTGAACAATAAGGATTCTATGAAAAATTCATAGTGTACTTGAAGTATCATAAAATATTAAATGGCGTGCGTGCTCTTGACTTCAATTTTTATAAAATCTTATATAAACAATACTTCTAAAACAAAAAGATCTCTTTATTTATATATTGCTCATTATTATCATGAATATCAATTAAAGCTTTAAAGTGTCTCTCTGAGAAAGTGAATTGGAAATTTCTAGATAGTAGACATTTTTTGAAAAAGAAAAGTTTGCGCGCCTCTCCTATATTTGATTTGGAAAAAGTCCGTTTAAAATTAAATCACTATTGACCTTCACTTAAGAAGGTGCTCATAACAATTAAAACATACAGAGCTGAAATAAGCCTTTTCTAGTTATGAAGAATACGTAAACTGACAAATAATAATGGCAACACGATCCTGTATGTTTTTTGTTTTGCTTTCAATCTTAATCTATTAATTTCGCCACAAAATATTAATAACTATGTAGGATTAAAAAATATATGAAGAAAGTCTTTGAAGTTATTAGAAATTTCGTTCTATACTTTCTAAAACATTTTCAAATCTCAATTTTGAGATAATTGAGCAGCATCTCGTCGGCAAAAAAGGAAAAGCAAACAATAAATATTGTAGAGAATTTCAATTTGGTTAATCTGTAGCAATGCGTTTTATGCGAAAATTAGTCAAAGGCTTGAACTGCTTCACTGAAAGTATGAGCCTTCCTATGATACACTATTTTCGATATGCTAAGATGAGATTTAAGAAATTGAACAATAAGGATTCTATGAAAAATTCATAGTGTACTTGAAGTATCATAAAATATTAAATGGCGTGCGTGCTCTTGACTTCAATTTTTATAAAATCTTATATAAACAATACTTCTAAAACAAAAAGATCTCTTTATTTATATATTGCTCATTATTATCATGAATATCAATTAAAGCTTTAAAGTGTCTCTCTGAGAAAGTGAATTGGAAATTTCTAGATAGTAGACATTTTTTGAAAAAGAAAAGTTTGCGCGCCTCTCCTATATTTGATTTGGAAAAAGTCCGTTTAAAATTAAATCACTATTGACCTTCACTTAAGAAGGTGCTCATAACAATTAAAACATACAGAGCTGAAATAAGCCTTTTCTAGACAGAATACGTAAACTGACAAATAATAATGGCAACACGATCCTGTATGTTTTTTTGTTTTGCTTTCAATCTTAATCTATTAATTTCGCCACAAAATATAAATAACTATGTAGGATTAAAAATATATGAAGAAAGTCATTGAAGTTATTAGAAATTTCGTTCTATACTTTCTAAAACATTTTCAAATCTCAATTTTGAGATAATTGAGCAGCATCTCGTCGGCAAAAAAGGAAAAGCAAACAATAAATATTGTAGAGAATTTCAATTTGGTTAATCTGTAGCAATGCGTTTTATGCGAAAATTAGTCAAAGGCTTGAACTGCTTCACTGAAAGTATGAGCCTTCCTATGATACACTATTTTCGATATGCTAAGATGAGATTTAAGAAATTGAACAATAAGGATTCTATGAAAAATTCATAGTGTACTTGAAGTATCATAAAATATTAAATGGCGTGCGTGCTCTTGACTTCAATTTTTATAAAATCTTATATAAACAATACTTCTAAAACAAAAAGATCTCTTTATTTATACATTGCTCATTATTATCATGAATATCAATTAAAGCTTTAAAGTGCCTCTCTGAGAAAGTGAATTGGAAATTACTAGATAGTAGACATATTTTGAAAAAGAAAAGTTTGCGCACCTCTCCTATATTTGATTTGGAAAAAGCCCGTTTAAAATTAAATCACTATTGACCTTCACTTAAGAAGGTGCTCATAACAATTAAAACATACAGAGCTGAAATAAGCCTTTCTTAATTCCTTTATCACTCTCCGAAAGAAACTAAATTAATTGTAACTGCATTGATTTAACTCTCTTTTTGATTATAGAATTTGCTTGTTACAGCCCATCATTTAAATTAATCTTGACTTTCCATAGGCAAAATTACTTAACCAATTTCGTAAATAAATCTAAGGCACATGATTTTAGATAATTTAGTTTCATTTAATATTTTGAACTTTTATGCACTGATCTCAACTTTAAACTTTCCCTTAATGGATTGTTCGAAGACTTTTCGTATATTAAAGAGATATACTTTTCCTTTTATACTTAAGCAAAGCATTATGAAGAATACGTAAACTGACAAATAATAATGGCAACACGATCCTGTATGTTTTTTGTTTTGCTTTCAATCTTAATCTATTAATTTCGCCACAAAATATTAATAACTATGTAGGATTAAAAAATATATGAAGAAAGTCTTTGAAGTTATTAGAAATTTCGTTCTATACTTTCTAAAACATTTTCAAATCTCAATTTTGAGATAATTGAGCAGCATCTCGTCGGCAAAAAAGGAAAAGCAAACAATAAATATTGTAGAGAATTTCAATTTGGTTAATCTGTAGCAATGCGTTTTATGCGAAAATTAGTCAAAGGCTTGAACTGCCTCACTGAAAGTATGAGCCTTCCTATGATACACTATTCTCGATATGCTAAGATGAGATTTAAGAAATTGAACAATAAGGATTCTATGAAAAATTCATAGTGTACTTGAAGTATCATAAAATATTAAATGGCGTGCGTGCTCTTGACTTCAATTTTTATAAAATCTTATATAAACAATACTTCTAAAACAAAAAGATCTCTTTATTTAAACATTTCATTATTATCATGAATATCAATTAAAGCTTTAAAGTGCCTCTCTGAGAAAGTGAATTGGAAATTACTGGATAGTAGACATATTTTGAAAAAGAAAAGTTTGCGCACCTCTCCTATATTTGGATTTGGAAAAAGCCCGTTTAAAATTAAATCACTATTGACCTTCACTTAAGAAGGTGCTCATAACAATTAAAACATACAGAGCTGAAATAAGCTTTTCTTAATTCCTTTATCACTCTTCGAAAGAAACTAAATTAATTGTAATGCATTGATTTAACTTCTTTTTGATTATAGAATTTGCTTGTTACAGCCCATCATTTAAATTAATCTTGACTTTCCATAGGCAAAATTACTTAACCAATTTCGTAAATAAATCTAAGGCACATGATTTTAGATAATTTAGTTTCATTTAATATTTTGAACTTTTATGCACTGATCTCAACTTTAAACTTTCCCTTAATGGATTGTTCGAAGACTTTTCGTATATTAAAGAGATATACTTTTCCTTTTATACTTAAGCAAAGCATTATGAAGAATACGTAAACTGACAAATAATAATGGCAACACGATCCTGTATGTTTTTTGT
The DNA here is from genome assembly GCA_000711775.1 of Oxytricha trifallax. NCBI lineage: Eukaryota > Ciliophora > Spirotrichea > Sporadotrichida > Oxytrichidae > Oxytricha > Oxytricha trifallax. The sequence goes on from ARYC01000074.1 coordinate 7,691, forward strand.
TTTGCTTTCAATCTTAATCTATTAATTTCGCCACAAAATATTAATAACTATGTAGGATTAAAAAATATATGAAGAAAGTCTTTGAAGTTATTAGAAATTTCGTTCTATACTTTCTAAAACATTTTCAAATCTCAATTTTGAGATAATTGAGCAGCATCTCGTCGGCAAAAAAGGAAAAGCAAACAATAAATATTGTAGAGAATTTCAATTTGTTAATCTGTAGCAATGCGTTTTATGCGAAAATTAGTCAAAGGCTTGAACTGCCTCACTGAAAGTATGAGCCTTCCTATGATACACTATTCTCGATATGCTAAGATGAGATTTAAGAAATTAAACAATAAGGATTCTATGAAAAATTCATAGTGTACTTGAAGTATCATAAAATATTAAATGGCGTGCGTGCTCTTGACTTCAATTTTTATAAAATCTTATATAAACAATACTTCTAAAACAAAAAGATCTCTTTATTTATACATCTCATTATTATCATGAATATCAATTAAAGCTTTAAAGTGCCTCTCTGAGAAAGTGAATTGGAAATTACTGGATAGTAGACATATTTTGAAAAAGAAAAGTTTGCGCACCTATCCTATATTTGGATTTGGAAAAAGCCCGTTTAAAATTAAATCACTATTGACCTTCACTTAAGAAGGTGCTCATAACAATTAAAACATACAGAGCTGAAATAAGCCTTTTCTTAATTCCTTTATCACTCCTCGAAAGAAACATAATATTATCTGTAACTGCATTGATTTAACTCTCTTTTTGATTATAGAATTTGCTTGTTACAGCCCATCATTTAAATTAATCTTGACTTTCCATAGGCAAAATTACTTAACCAATTTCGTAAATAAATCTAAGGCACATGATTTTAGATAATTTAGTTTCATTTAATATTTTGAACTTTTATGCACTGATCTCAACTTTAAACTTTCCCTTAATGGATTGTTCGAAGACTTTTCGTATATTAAAGAGATATACTTTTCCTTTTATACTTAAGCAAAGCATTATGAAGAATACGTAAACTGACAAATAATAATGGCAACACGATCCTGTATGTTTTTTTGTTTTGCTTTCAATCTTAATCTATTAATTTCGCCACAAAATATTAATAACTATGTAGGATTAAAAAATATATGAAGAAAGTCTTTGAAGTTATTAGAAATTTCGTTCTATACTTTCTAAAACATTTTCAAATCTCAATTTTGAGATAATTGAGCAGCATCTCGTCGGCAAAAAAGGAAAAGCAAACAATAAATATTGTAGAGAATTTCAATTTGGTTAATCTGTAGCAATGCGTTTTATGCGAAAATTAGTCAAAGGCTTGAACTGCTTAACTGAAAGTATGAGCCTTCCTATGATACACTATTATCGATATGCTAAGATGAGATTTAAGAAATTGAACAATAAGGATTCTATGAAAAATTCATAGTGTACTTGAAGTATCATAAAATATTAAATGGCGTGCGTGCTCTTGACTTCAATTTTTATAAAATCTTATATAAACAATACTTCTAAAACAAAAAGATCTCTTTATTTATATATTGCTCATTATTATCATGAATATCAATTAAAGCTTTAAAGTGTCTCTCTGAGAAAGTGAATTGGAAATTTCTAGATAGTAGACATTTTTTGAAAAAGAAAAGTTTGCGCGCCTCTCCTATATTTGATTTGGAAAAAGTCCGTTTAAAATTAAATCACTATTGACCTTCACTTAAGAAGGTGCTCATAACAATTAAAACATACAGAGCTGAAATAAGCCTTTTCTTAATTCCTTTATCACTCTTCGAAAGAAACTAAACTTTATTTGTAACTGCATTGATTTAACTCTCTTTTTGATTATAGAATTTGCTTGTTACAGCCCATCATTTAAATTAATCTTGACTTTCCATAGGCAAAATTACTTAACCGATTTCGTAAATAAATCTAAGGCACATGATTTTAGATAGTTTAGTTTCATTTAATATTTTGAACTTTTATGCACTGATCTCAACTTTAAACTTTCCCTTAATGGATTGTTCGAAGATTTTTCGTATATTAAAGAGATATATTTTTCCTTTTATACTTAAGCAAAGCATTATGAAGAATACGTAAACTGACAAATAATAATGGCATCACGATCCTGTATGTTTTTTTGTTTTGCTTTCAATCTTAATCTATTAATTTCGCCACAAAATATTAATAACTATGTAGGATTAAAAAATATATGAAGAAAGTCTTTGAAGTTTTTAGAAATTTCGTTCTATACTTTCTAAAACATTTTCAAATCTCAATTTTGAGATAATTGAGCAGCATCTCGTCGGCAAAAAAGGAAGAGCAAAGAATAAATATTGTAGAGAATTTCAATTTGGTTAATCTGTAGCAATGCGTTTTATGCGAAAATTAGTCAAAGGCTTGAACTGCCTCACTGAAAGTATGAGCCTTCCTATGATACACTATTCTCGATATGCTAAGATGAGATTTAAGAAATTAAACAATAAGGATTCTATGAAAAATTCATAGTGTACTTGAAGTATCATAAAATATTAAATGGCGTGCGTGCTCTTGACTTCAATTTTTATAAAATCTTATATAAACAATACTTCTAAAACAAAAAGATCTCTTTATTTATACATTGCTCATTATTATCATGAATATCAATTAAAGCTTTAAAGTGCCTCTCTGAGAAAGTGAATTGGAAATTTCTGGATAGTAGACATATTTTGAAAAAGAAAAGTTTGCGCGCCTCTCCTATATTTGGATTTGGAAAAAGCCCGTTTAAAATTAAATCATTTTTGACCTTCACTTAAGAAGGTGCTCATAACAATTAAAACATACAGAGCTGAAATAAGCCTTTTCTTAATTCCTTTATCACTCTTCGAAAGAAACTAAATAATTGTAACTGCATTGATTTAACTCTCTTTTTGATTATAGAATTTGCTTGTTACAGCCCATCATTTAAATTAATCTTGACTTTCCATAGGCAAAATTACTTAACCGATTTCGTAAATAAATCTAAGGCACATGATTTTAGATAGTTTAGTTTCATTTAATATTTTGAACTTTTATGCACTGATCTCAACTTTAAACTTTCCCTTAATGGATTGTTCGAAGATTTTTCGTATATTAAAGAGATATATTTTTCCTTTTATACTTAAGCAAAGCATTATGAAGAATACGTAAACTGACAAATAATAATGGCATCACGATCCTGTATGTTTTTTTGTTTTGCTTTCAATCTTAATCTATTAATTTCGCCACAAAATATTAATAACTATGTAGGATTAAAAAATATATGAAGAAAGTCTTTGAAGTTATTAGAAATTTCGTTCTATACTTTCTAAAACATTTTCAAATCTCAATTTTGAGATAATTGAGCAGCATCTCGTCGGCAAAAAAGGAAAAGCAAACAATAAATATTGTAGAGAATTTCAATTTGGTTAATCTGTAGCAATGCGTTTTATGCGAAAATTAGTCAAAGGCTTAAACTGCTTCACTGAAAGTATGAGCCTTCCTATGATACACTATTCTCGATATGCTAAGATGAGATTTAAGAAATTTAACAATAAGGATTCTATGAAAAATTCATAGTGTACTTGAAGTATCATAAAATATTAAATGGCGTGCGTGCTCTTGACTTCAATTTTTATAAAATCTTATATAAACAATACTTCTAAAACAAAAAGATCTCTTTATTTATACATTGCTCATTATTATCATGAATATCAATTAAAGCTTTAAAGTGCCTCTCTGAGAAAGTGAATTGGAAATTTGTGGATAGTAGACATATTTTGAAAAAGAAAAGTTTGCGCGCCTATCCTATATTTGGATTTGGAAAATGCCTGTTCAAAATTAAATCACTATTGACCTTCACTTAAGATGATGCTTTTACATTTTAAGCCTTTTCTTATCACTCACTCTTTGAAAGAAACTAAATTATTCGCAACTGCATTGATTTAAGTTTCTTTTCAAATTTAACTCTCTTTTTTATTATAGAATTTGCTTGTTACAGCCCAT